>CM075451.1:2944454-3066954 GCA_037832335.1 Carallia pectinifolia
CACTACACTACCAGTCTACCACTACACTACATCGGCTTCCTTTAGGAGGGGAAACTTTCCTTTTTTATTTGGGAACATGCGTAAAGTTACTTTGATATTAGCGAATTTGTCTTGTCTCCACCTTCCCACCGGAATCAAGATGTTTTTCTTCCAAAAAAAAATAAAATAATAATAATAATAAATTTGTCCTGACAATTCCGTAAATCTAATGTAGTGAGTAGTACAAGCGGGCGTTGTTGTCGGTGCACAAAATTACCGGTATATTTAAATGATGACCTATCATGCTACTACAAGCCAATGCTAGTACTATTACTATTTAAAATTATAGTTTAGTGATAAGTAAATTTGTATTTCTTATTAATAACTTAAGTTTATATCTTTATAGGTGTAACTCTTCCTTGACAAAAAATATTGAGTGCTTTGGTTGAGGATTAAGTAAGCAATGAATTCTAAATTTAATAATCACACTGATCTCCAACGACGAACTCCCGTTTCGTCCCATCAACACTTGGATTGTAAGTATTTTTCTTATGAGAGTTGGTTGAATGGATATATAAAAGTTAGATAAAGTTGACTCCGATTTAGAGATGCAATAACTAATATATTCACGATACACCTATTTTTTCTTTTTTTTTTTTGTCAAATACACCTGTTTTTTCTTATTAAAAAAAAACCACTATTTAATTAACCCTTCTAACAGGCTTCCGGTCCTAACCTAATTACCCGACCCGATCTTTAAGGAGAAGGAGGCTGGTGAAGTTTGGTAACCGGAAGAGAACCTCTATCTCCAAGCGTATTCAGCCCTAGACTGCAGCTTCGGTTGGATTGAGTCGAGATTGGGCCCAGGTGAGCCCATAAATTATTGGGCCGTACAAGGATATTGCGGTGTTGGACTCTCGACATCCGGGGACTCCCCCGGGGGGAGCAACGAATAAGAATAACGATGCTTATTGGGTTTTGACAGCAAAAGCTGGTCGGCAGGAATGTTTCGGCTTTCGACATTTAGGGCACTTTGAGTTGGGCTAGCGTGGGAAAAGGAAATTAGAAACAATTAAATATTCAGATAAAAAAAAAACAATTAAATATTATATGGTAAAATTCATAATTTTATATGGACACGAAAATTTGTAATTTTTTACTGTTACAAATGTTTTCACAAATGATAGTTTTTTCAAACAAAAAAGGACGCCCAACTACTCCAGTTCTCCAGACCTATTGTTGTGCTTTGAAAATTCAGAAGCCCCGGAGGGGGGGGGCCGCGGGAGCTTTAGATGATTGAGAACAACGTGACCCTTTCTTTTTGTCCGGTAGTAGGCTAGCAGCGCAAGACGGACGTGGGACCCGCCCCGGCAGATTGTCACACATTCACATTTTATTTCTTTCTACAACACGGTCATCACCAGCTCGTCCGTCCTGGAGGCCTAGTGTGGTGCTGATGCCAGCTGTCATAGATACTTCAGTTCCTGATCTTCTGTTTTTTTTTTTTTAATTATTTTTATTTGTAAATTAATTATTTAGTTGTGAGGGACAAAACGATGACCTACAACAATTACAGGCATAATACGCGGCAAGTTACGTACGCCTTGTGTCGGGCAGCGTAAGTAACATTAGTATTGCGCATAATGGTAAGCATGAGCAACGACGTGTATGATTTGAGTTACAGCCATTTAATTTGGAAATGGTGCGGGCAAATGGGTAACTCAGTTCAGTGGGTATAAATTGACCTTCTTCCTTCCCTTTTGTTTCTAATCTTTTTTTTTTTTTTTTTGTTTCTTGAGGCTTATTAATATAATAATATGATATAAGTAAGGTACGGTGTCCTTGCTATGTCATCTTCACCCAAGTTGTCTTCTTTCCTGCTGATTTTTTTTTTTTTTATAAAAAAAATTAATTCCATGCGACTTTGGAAATCATTGCGTCTAAGTCGCACATGCATTTTGTTTTGGAGGCACACTATGCATTTGGCTTCTCATTTTTTTCTCTCCCTCTTTGTCAAGGCTTTCCTCTCTGTGCTCTTCTCCTTATTTAATTATCATTGTCTCATCTTTTGCAGGCCCAGCCCTCTACAAGGAGAATTTTTCCTCAATCTTCTTTTTTTAAAAATCAATATCGAATGTTTGTCTTTTACTTGATTGAAAACAAACTTAATATTGCTTGATGACAATAAAAGTAGCACGGGTACACACACTTGAAGGCCATAATTGACTGAGCCGTTTACAAGTGTAAAATCCTACTATATTTAGTAGTTTAAATTTTTAATTTAAAGATATTTCATTTAAAATTGGATTCATGTGTGAGTAATTCGATTTATGGCATGCATAGAAATCGTTAGTTAATAAGTTTACATCTCAATAATTCTCTTAAATCTTTTACGAATTTCACTTCAGTGAAGTGTGAGTTGTTATGACTATAGTTAAGCTATGAATGTTTTAAGCAAATAGTCCTTAGGAAAAATACACATTTAAAACAAAATAAAAGCAAGTTGGCCATGTGGTCATGTGTAAAGATATAACGAAATGTAATATATTAATGGATATATAATATATTATAGACCAGTTACTTAATGGCGAGAGCATGAGTTGGGATTAAAGGGTGTCGTGGGGGAAGCGGTCTCAAATGCGAGCTTATGAGTTGGCAACTCGTTAAATTATAGAGGACTGCCCGACTCTTTGCGGGGCACCTCCTATGTGGTATGTGGTATATGAGATTTGGAGGCTTGCCCCATCGTGTTTTGTGCTATTTATGGTATTTTTAGATTTGTCACTTGTCTGTTAACAGTTAATAAGTTAATTATTGATGAGTTAATTATTGATTATTCTTATTCCTCGTATATATATATAAGAGGTTCAATTTTACAAGCAGCCGACAGAATATAGTGATCGCATTTCCTGATGCCCCGCAAAATTTCGGATGTGGACGAGCTAGCTTTCCATAGTTATTGACATGCTCATTCTTGCCTACAATCAATGAGGGCAGATAGGGCTCATTGTCTAACAAACCTACGCCTTTTGACACTGACACGCGTTATTAGTAATGGGGCTCTCGGGTAAACCGAAAGGGGGGCGAAAAAAAATAAAAGGGCCCGTGGCCGTGGGCCCATTATTTCGGAAAACTCATAAAGCTCATGATTTTGAGTTCGGAAGATTATATAGAAAATAATGAGTATTAAATTTTAAGTAATAATATATATATATTTAATAAAAAAATTTATTATTTAATTTTTTATTATTTAAAAAATATATATTATTATTAAAAATTACAATATTCTTATTATTGAGACAATTCTCGAACTAATTTTATCTGACGGCCAAACCGGAGTCTTCTATAAACGCCAGGTTGCTTTTTGTTTTTTCGTGAACACACCAGGTTCCTATTTGTACCACCTTCGAATCATGCAATTGGACATGACTGATTTTTTTTAATTGAGTAACTCTGAGTTTGGACTTAGAGGAGTAATAACTACATTCTAATGATATCAATTTTTACGTTTCAAAAAAAAGTTATTCTAAGTTCATTAATTAAACTTTTGACAAACTAATAAAATGAGAAGTCAACGTGACATATACAAGAAGTACGTACTGACGAAGATGTGCCAACAACATGTAATACGTGATGCACGTGAAAGTTTTGATGCGTTAACAAAGAAATTGACTTGGGCTCAGATATAACTTCTGATGTGGTACCCACTAATTACCCTACAATTGTACCGAATGTTGCCAACGATAATTAAATTATGAGCCCCGCTCTACGGTAAGATAAAATATTTTAAAAATTTATTTGTAATATAATAAATAAAATTTTTTTGACAACAATATTTACATAATACACGACAAAAATAAGAAAAAATTTATCATTTTTTTATTCTACATTTTATCATTATTATTCTATAAATTATAAATATTACTGTGTTATGATTTACAAACAACTATCATGCTACTAAAGGTAGGGACATTAACATTTATACTTAAATTGTAAAAAAAAAAAAATCTATAGCCAAATGCCTACCCAACATAAATAAGACAAAAAATAAAATTTTAATTATTTTTTAAAAATTAAGATTTAAAAGTAATATTAAATATATTTAAAATAATATTAAATATGTTTAAGGTTTATTTAAAAAAAAAAAAGAAGAAGGGTATGGCAGACGTTGGGGAAGCAACGTCTGCCCATGTAGTGATCTCTTAAATTATAAGGGACACGTACAGCTTGCCACGGTGAGTTCACTTCAAGAATTAATTGATTGAAATTATGTGGGATGGCAATGTTGGGGGTCAATTAATTTGATTCCATTTTCAAGTTGGCATGCACGTTCCAACACTATCGCTAAATGCCAAAAAAAAAAAAAAAACCCACATTATCGGTAACCTAATGAATTTCTGACAACAAGAAAAAATGAGTTTTAAAAATTATGTTGGGGAATTAATATTTACACCACAAAAATATACTAGATACAAGTACAAATAAATATATAAATTCTTCTTCGTTGTATTGTTTATGCTTGTATCTGACCATGTTGCCGCATGGACGTCATTTCCTATTTTAAAGTGGCAACGCGTGTCAAAGTAATAGACATCAATTATTCAAATATTAAAATAATAATTATGAGACGATTAAATTTTTTTAAAAAATAAATAAATTATTAAATATTATTAAATAAATTATATATTTATTTTAATATTATTTAAAATTAATGTATATGATAGAGCGAAAAAATAATAAATTTACCCTCAGCTGCACTCCGCCGGCCAAATCAAAAGTTAGAAAAAATACAGCGGAGGGGGGGGGGAGGGGGCACTTCGTTCCGGTTGGTGCCGTTGCGTTCCGTGTACAAATGCGCTTTCCCTTATCCGGAAGTGAGTTTCTCTTCCGGAAATACCCTGGACTAGATGTAATATTGCCCTAGATTCCTGCCAGCCAGGTAGGATCAAGAACCTTCCCATATAAATCCCATCCCATCGATCTCTCTTTCTCTTTCTCTATCGATCTCTCTTTCTCATATTGTTCTCAAGCAAAGCAAAGGGTGGTGGGTAGGCACACCAAGCTGCTCGGCTGCTACCCTCTCCTCTTTCTTCTTTTATAATACTCTCTCTCTCTCTAAATAGACATCTTTCTTGTCGGTGATCTCGAGCTCCAGCAACGCGCTTTTAACGTACAAATCTATCTTTCTTTCTTTTCTTTCTTTTTTAAAAGTTTTTTTTTTTTTAATTTTGAAAGGGAAAAAGCGGGGAGAAGAGAAGGAGAAGGGAGGAGAGAGGGTTGCTTCAAGATCCAATAACATTAATATCCGCCCCCCCCCCTCCAAACCCAAAAAAAAAAAAACAAAAGAAAAGAAAAATTTTGACATAGCAGCGGCCGATGGGTTTTCTTTCTGATCCACAGAGCAGAAAAGCGATTTCCGCTGTAGCTATTTTGAATCTTGGAAACGGCGCCGTCGATTTATGCTAGTTGGCATTCATCATCTGCCGCTGCTGGTGGTGGTGGTGGTGGTTGTTGTTGTTGTTGGTGCTGCTGTTGGTTTGCGTAGAGAGATTGAGGAGGGCGCTGGTGAGGAGGGGTGTATGAGGGCGTCGGCTGGGGTTTTAAGTGTAAGTAGTTGCGGGGGGAAAGCGAAACAATCGAGGAGCAGCAACAGGCGGTGGGATTTTGGGCTTATCATACGAAGCAGGGGTAGATGGGGCAAATGTGGCTAACTCATTCCAATTCCATTCAATTCAATTGATCCTTTCTTTCTTTCTTTCGTCATTCCGCACTCCCATTTTTAACTGCCCAACCCATACGCAACCCCACCCACCACATATATATATCTATTCTTGCTTCTCTTACAAATTTTCTTTGCCAAAAAAAAAAAAAAAAGACAGGAAAGAAGAAAAAAAAAATGCAGCAAGATCCTCGGAAGAAGGTGATGTCTTATTTGTTCTTAGTTTGGCCTCTGTTCTGCAATTTTAATTGGTTGATACTTCAAGGCTAGGAAAATATGTGCAATTGAAAAACGATTCTGCATCTTTCTTTTTTTTTTTTTCGTATAGTAATATTGGGATCATTTCTTTCATTTGATCAATTTTACATCTGAACCTATTTCATTTCACTCCGAGATCAGTACAAGTGAGCCTACAACCTGTGATGGTCGTTTTTATTTTTTAAGTTCAAGTTTGTTGTAAAATGGTATGTGGAATTGGGTGAGTTAGGTCGAATAAGCTGTTTGGCTTTCAAAATCTGATGCTCACCCACCGAATGGAATCTGTGGTTGGTTTTACTGTCTTTTTCTTCTTGTTATATGTTTCTGTTATATATTTGTATTTCACGAACTGCCCTTTTTTTAAATAAAAAAAAAAAAAAAAAAGAAATTTCCGGTTACAATAACGTCATCATTGAATTGGAATTTCTTCTGTAGCGGTATGTTTTGTTCTTTTCTTGAGTTGATATCTGTTGGATTTTAGTGCCTTTTTTCTCCCGATGATTGCATTAGATTCCTTTTTATTTTTATCTGTTTTCTCTCGCCCTTTGTCTTGGTTTTTTTCCTCTCCACAAGTGGACTGGGATTTTACTTTCATGAGCGGATTTTCCCATTAATTATCGGATTTTCTATACAATTTTTTGGACTTTCCTGCTTTCCTTTTTTGGAAATAAGGACGTGCCTATTGGGATCTCTTCTCTGTCCCTTGCCTGCTGCCCGTACACAAAAAGAAATTGTTTTGGGATGGGGTTGGCCTGGAAGCGGGAGCGGAGGGGAACTCGTACTAAAGACTTGATTTATCATCATTACAGGAAAAAAAAAAAAAAAACATGTTTTCTTATTGGATTTTCCTCCTTCATATAGATGACATGGAGTATAATATTCATTGAGACAAAGTAGGATAGGATAGTCAGACCTGTTCCATCTTTTTGTTATAGCTGCGTTCCTCTTTAATGTCACATGCTGGAATGCAGCGCGATGTTACTTCAGTTGTGTCAGGAATTAATTTGATTTACGAACCTTTGGTTACTCAATTGCCATTCTGTTGGATATAATTTATACACCATTGTTATGGGTTTACTACATAACACTTTTTATAATGAATTTGCTGTGTGCATGCATGTGTTGGTTTGTTATGGGCTTCTTCACCATATTCGTCATGCACATGTGCTGTTTTATAGCATATTCATCATGTATGTTTGTTGTTTTTATTCTGACTCGGATTCCCTTTGCTACAGAACACAACAGAGATGGAATTTTTCTCTGAATATGGTGATGCCAACAGGTACAAAATTCAGGAAGTTATTGGAAAAGGCAGTTATGGCGTTGTATGCTCCGCAATAGACACTCACACTGGTGAAAAAGTTGCAATAAAGAAGATACACGATATTTTTGAGCACATCTCAGACGCTGCTCGCATCCTTCGTGAGATAAAGCTGCTTAGACTTTTAAGGCACCCAGATATTGTAGAAATTAAACATATTATGCTACCACCATCCAGAAGGGATTTTAAAGATATATATGTCGTTTTTGAGCTCATGGAGTCAGATCTGCATCAAGTTATCAAGGCAAATGATGACTTAACACGAGAGCATTATCAATTCTTCCTTTACCAGCTGCTTCGTGCATTGAAGTATATCCACACAGGTATTGTTGCTTCTCTTTTTGCTCCAGTGCTTTGCTAGGGAATCCTTTGAATCCTGGTACAGAGCAAAGGCAGGACTTGTTGCTGCATTAGGATGTGCCAGTAGTCATTGTCATGTACTTTCCTTAGGTAGTCATCGTCTTGTATAGTCCTTAGGTTGGCAATTGATTGACAACGCGCATTTAAGTCAATCCATCAATGGTTTTATCACCTTGATAGGGGCTGCTTTCCTTGTAATATGCTCCTCCATGATTTTTTTTACTGTTATTCCATAATATTTTTTTTCTTAATATGTACTTTTGGTTCTTCTCGTTTCTCATTTTTCCTAAAATGATCATAAGTACATAGATTTTGGTCTTTTCTTCCTCTTATTTCCCTTTTTTCTAACATGATCACAAAAAGTAGCGCTGACGTAATTTGTGCATACCTGGCTGCAGCAAATGTATACCATCGAGATCTAAAGCCTAAGAACATATTGGCAAATGCAAACTGTAAGCTTAAAATATGTGATTTTGGTTTGGCAAGAGTTGCCTTCCATGATACACCCTCAACAATTTTCTGGACGGTATGTTTTTTGCTTTCTGTGATGATTGTTATACTCCTATCCAAACGTCACTTACGCTTATGTAAATCTAGAAGTCTGCTAGTTCTAGTCTAATTCTTTGATCTTACATTTTCAGGACTATGTTGCTACAAGATGGTATAGAGCTCCGGAACTTTGCGGTTCATTTTTTTCTAGGGTATGGCTCTTGAACATATTGGCTTAATATGCTAGAGTCCTTTTTTGTCTGGCATGGACCATACATCGAGATGGTTTTTCATTCTGCCTTTAATAATATAATGCTAAACATTATTTTTGGGGAACTTTTTTTTTTTTTTTTGAGGAATTCAGTGCTATTTGATGTGAGTTGTCAGGTTTGATTAAGTTTTCTGATGGTGCCTATTTGCAGTATACCCCAGCAATTGATATATGGAGTATAGGCTGCATCTTTGCTGAAGTACTTACTGGGAAACCTCTCTTCCCTGGCAAAAATGTTGTCCACCAGCTTGATTTGATGACAGATCTGCTTGGAACACCTTCATTAGATACAATCTCTCGGGTAGGCCAAACTTCTGTCAAAATCCTTTATGCCCATAATTTCCACTTCACGTATGCTTTTGATAATGGCCTCAATCCATGTCTGTGTCTAAGTCATAAACCCTGAACCAATCGTTCATCCTCCCCTTCCAAGTCCGTGTGCAGTCTCCTGCACGCAAATGCAAACAAGACAATCAGACTATTTCCTGTTATGAATCTTTGTGCTTAATGGCTGCAGGTGCGGAATGAGAAGGCAAGAAGATACTTGACTAGCATGAGGAAAAAGCAGCCTGTACCATTTGCCCAGAAATTTCCAAATGCGGATCCTTTGGCACTACGCCTGTTGGAAAGGTTGCTTGCTTTTGACCCGAAAGACCGGCCAACTGCCGAAGAGGTTTGTCACATTACATAGGAGTATAAACTGCACGAAAAAATGAAAGATTATAAACTTCTTCTTCAAGTGCAAATACACCTTCTGTCTTTTCTGCACAAGCATTAATACGATTCCCTGGTTTATGAGGATTTCTTTTTGGTCCTTTATTAACTGTATTTACAGAGCTGAATGTGTTTTGTTTAGGTGTTGTCTTGACTTTGTGCTATAATATGGTTCATTCATGCTATCTTGACCTTGGACTATATAAATATGGTTGACCTGTTGCGTCATTTGGCTTAACTTCCCCCTATTTTCTTTTCAGGCACTGGCGGATCCTTACTTCAAGGGACTGGCAAAAGTGGAGAGGGAGCCTTCCTGTCAGCCAATAACAAAGATGGAGTTTGAGTTTGAGAGGCGAAGAGTTACGAAGGAGGACATACGAGAACTTATTTTTCGAGAGATACTTGAGTACCATCCTCAACTGCTCAAGGACTACATAAATGGAGCTGAGAGGACTAATTTTCTTTATCCAAGGTTCTGATTTTCCGGGTTCTTTTTCTATGTATTTTGTGATACAAATGTGGGTAATAGGATTAGCTCTATGCGTAAGGTTTCCCCTGATTTGTAGTGTGTGTTTGACGGCAGTGCTGTTGATCAATTTCGAAAGCAGTTTGCTCATCTTGAAGAAAATGGTGGCACAAGTGGGCCAGTGATTCCACTTGAAAGAAAGCATGCGTCACTCCCTAGGTAATATATGTTCTTCAATTTTTGTGCCGCCATAATCATTATTTGTTTCCTTATGAATGAATTATGCTGATCTAGTAGTTTGTTGTTGTTTCTGTCATATGATAAGTTGCATTGGTCAACATTAGTAATTTTACCAATTGCTTGCATCATATGTAATCCCCGCGCCAAATTTTTGTGCTTTTTTCTTGGATTGGCAAGTAATATTTGTGTACTCTTTGTGCAGAATTGTTACATAGGTAACAAGTCATTAATGAATGAGAGAAATTTTTTTAAATTGCACTAAATGCAAGGCAGTGCTTGCATGCTTTCGCTGACGATTAAAAAGAGTAAGGGTGGGGACATTATTAGGATAAACTTTCTTGAGAGCTAAGTTTATTTCTTGTTCTTTCGCTTTTACTGAAAGCAATTATTACCTGGTACAAGCACCTTATAATCATTTTGTGTCAATGTTTCTTCATTTGAATTGGGAATTGAACTTGGATGTTACTTGCCCTTTGTTGGGTATTCTTTTACAGTGATATTGTGTTTCTAGCATATGATAGGCATCTGCAGCCTGTGTAATCTTTGATGGATGAGCTATGAAGAGCATACCTACATACTCTTTAATGGACTAAGCATAAGAATGAATTTTCTCCCAATTAATTTTCAGGTCTACAATTGTACATTCGAACACAATCCCTCCCAGGGAACAACAAAACATTGCTTCCTTTAAAGACCGGCAATCTGTGGAGGAAGTGTACAACAAAGATCCCAGAGATTCTGATGGAATTTCTGCGAATATGTCAAGGACCTTGCAGGCACCACAACAAGTTCCACTAGGTAATAAGGTCGACAATCCTGTGTCCCTGGAATTTCTTTTGTACAATACCTGTAATAATTGATTGGATTATTCCTGCAGCTAATCCAACGAAAGTAGTTGGGCCAGTTGCATCATATGAGAATGGGAGTATCCAGAGAGATGCCTATGATACAAGAACATTTTTCAGAAGCACCGTCCTTCCTCCACAGGGTGTCCCTTCGGCATATTTTTATCGGAAATCTTGCACAGGAAACCAAGACAGATTTATGATGGAAGCTGAGAGGGATTTGTCCTCACAAAAGCAAGTCCAGCAATGTGGCGTGGTTCCCAAATTTGCTCCAGATGTGGCCATCAACATTGACTCCAACCCATTTTTTATGACTCGGGCAGGGGTGACTAAGGTGGAACATGGAGATGACCGGATTACAGTTGACACAAACTTGTTGCAGGCCAAAGCTCAATATGTTGGAATTGGTGCATCTGCAACAAGTGCAGCTGCTCACAGAAAGGTTGGCACTTTTCAGTATGGGATGACAAGAATGTATTGAAGAGGAACAGGAAGGAGGATCAGCGTATGCTCATTTGGTGTGATCTATGGAGAACAGTGTCAATTGGCAAGGGGGTCCTTTCCTAGTAGAGCTGGCATTGTCAGGTTCTGTCAGATAGGCAAGGAGAAACTCTATGTTAGTGTTCATTCAGGAAAGAAAGGGAACATCTTTTATCAGTGACACTATTGATCAGTTTCATGGAATAAAAGCTCTTTTCGTTCTTCACATTATGGAGCTATGCAAGAAGGGAAATGTTGGAGGACTTGACATTTGGATAGAGAAGAAGAAAAATGCCATTGGATTAAAGCGTAAAACCACTGCTTTAGGTATCTTAGTTGGCATCTGGATACTTTAGTTACTGTTATTGTTACCGTTTTTATTTGCTTGCTCTTATTAAATAACTTTCACCAATCAACGAGCATCTGTTGGCTTTGAACTAATTTGTTCTGACAGCCAAACGTTAGCATGAAATAGATATCGCCTAATGGAAATAATCTTATTCGATTAATGGAAATTGAGCTGGTGTTTTCTGGTTTTTTCGGTTTTTGCCTTTTTTTTGGGCCTGGGTATCGACAAGCTAGCTGCCGTTTTCCGTTGTTTGTCATGATCTCAAAAAGGATGCAGCAATTTATTGTTCTTATAACCTTAAGGGGCCGTAATCTCACTTTTGGAATGCGGTGTTTGTTTATCTGATTACATGTTGCGGTAAGCATATTCGATGAGAATTGAGAAAGTAACATTTTTTAGCTTTCCTGATCTCCAAAATTGCAAAAGTCATCTCTTTCATGGCTGGACTCTGATAAGGATTAGATCAACCCAGTATTCAAGCTTGCTTCCCTTCGAACCCATTGCCACGAATAGCAGCGGGCTTTGTACTCCCTAACTTAGGTCCATTAATTCGGGTACAGCTACAATTGTTGTGGGCCTTAGTGATCCACACTGTTAGCTGTCAAGTAGTTGCGCAGTACTCAGCCAATCTGATTTTGAATTGTAAAGAATTGCTGCAACGGGAGTGGCAGGCGCAGTTGGTGCATGCTGTTAGAGAAGCTAATCAATTGGCTGATAGCTTGGCTAATTTGGCTACTTCCAAGCTTTTGAGGTTTTATATATTCTTACACCCCTCTGGATGGAACTTTGTCCTTAATTTGGCGGGGATAGCCTCGGTGTTTCACGGTCTAGGGGTTTGGTTGTGTAGACTCTTTAGTTGATGTAATAGGCTTTGGCCCTCCTTTTAGATTAAACAAATAAAAAAAAAAAATCTATTCAGTCAAGTATCTCTTTTTTTTTGTCAAAAAAAAAAAAAAGAAAGCAGAGGTGATACTTATAGTCTCGTCAGGGAGTATTGAATCTTTCGCCCAGTAATATAGACAACTTAAATAGTTACAGCATGACTCATATTGAGAGAACGTCTAGATTTAGCCTCATTATATGTCCCAACGCATTTCAATTTAAGACCTTACAGTCAGTACGTTCAGCGCGTTACTGTTATATCACAACATACAGCGGTGTAACGGTATGACCATATAAAGGAAACACCTCAATTTAGGCCTAATTGCGTCCAAGGTAAGCCTCATTCTCTCTCCCTCTCTCATTCTCTAATTCATTCATGACCGAACGAATTAGAGTGATGATGACAGATATATGCTTGGTAGGGCAGCCTAGTTCTCATCAACCCCAATAATCTGAACTGCATGAATACAAAAACATTACTAATTTGGAAATCACTTTTTAATCATCGAGTAAAATCGAAGAAAGTGGCTAAGCTATGAACTTGTCTGTACTCGCTCACTGTTGTAAAATATGGACTCGACTAAAGTGCTCAGTCTCGCCTGATAGCCAATGCGTTACATTGGAATTTTCTGTTGGCGTTAACACCATGCGGCGTGGTATCGTTTTGAGTAAATGAGGGAGAGCAGCAAAAGCCATCCGGACGCCCTTGCATTTGCAGCAATATCTGAATCTGACAGCCTCACACTCTATTGGCATTCGGTGCTCATAATTCCTCCATTACCCATGCATGTGTCGGGGGCACAACCATGACTGACTCAGACTCCCATTATCATGTGTTCGTTCATTCATTGCTCTTCCTCTCTCCATCCTGTTGTCCACTAACTATCTGTATTTGTTTGAGCGTTTGAGGAGGTGGGGGGACCCCATATTCATGCATGCATTGTCCCAATAAGACTCCATCAAAGGAGGACCCACTTTCGGCTTTATATGGTTGGATGTTACCACATGTCCTTACAACCTAATTAGTGCCAACCATCCATGATTTTGTAGTATATATATGTAATTCTGAGTTCTAAATTTTTTTCCAAACAAAAATAAAAGAAAAGGAAAGGGATCTTGATATCATTTCCGTATCCTTGAATGAGAAAAGTTACGTAAATATATAACAATAAATATAAGTTTGACACATAAAATCATAAAACATGTACTGAATAAAAAAAATAAATTATTAGATTAATTACGTATCTCAAAATATGTGCTTACGTAGTCATGTTTTTGTTGGATTTTACAGAGATACCACACCGTCAAAAAGCTCTTTTTAGAAAGAGATGAGATAGTCTAGTGATTAGAGTTCAAATTTTTATTTTAAAAGTCTTTGAGTTTAAATTTTAATAAGGGAGATATGAGATTTATAAGAAAAAAAAATACTTTCATTATATAATTTATAATTCAATGGATCTCTAAATGAAAAAAAAAAGAGATGTTTGTTGTGATCTAAAAAAGAAAAAGAAAGAGAGATAAAAAAAAAAAGAAAGCGTCAAATTTTGAAGGATTATCAACGAATTATTAATTAATTAATTTTATTCAAGTATGTTAATAACTTTCAATTGATTTAAATAAAATTATTAATGTTTCAAAAAATGTCAACGTGCGAAATTTATTCCGTTAAATGCTGCCTGAGATGATATTTGACATCTTAGTCAAATTGTGTCACTACCTCTCAATTTATGTAAATTCATACTACAAGTGAGGCCTACGACTAGTAGGTAGTAATTTAGACCTCGACCATGCTCAAAACTCGACAACAAAAGCTGTAATGTAAATAACATATTACTAAGCTCTATTAGATTTTTTTTTTTTTTTTTTTTTTGGGTTTAGTAAAGTAAAGGTTTAAGCTAAGCGTACATAGTGGCGTCAACAACAGCGACAAAGGGATAAGGAGGCTCTGGTCACATGAAGCCCTGTATGCCTAACAGTCCAACACGCAACGAACAAAACTCTTTCCTCTCCTCACGCACATCCCAAATGACCAACTGGTGGTTTCTTTCTTGGAAACACCACCTAAAATCTTGTAGGAGGTATTTTAAGTAATTGAGAATTTAAAGTTTTATTTTAAAAATTTCAATAACAAATAGTAAAAATAAGATATAAAATTTGTGAAAATGAAAAAAAAATAATTTTATTATATAATTTAAGTTTTAAGGTCAAAGGACGACAATAAAGTTGACCAGAAAATACAAAAAGAGTTTATTGTTTTGTTTCAATTGGGTTTGGGTCAAGGTGGGTTCAGTCCAATGGTGCCACGTGGCAATCATACCAACGCCATTGCCGGGGACGATTAAATGATGATGTATGTACACATTATAAATTTAGATCCATAGGATAGGAGGAGGGAGAGGAGGAGGAGGAGAAGGTGGGGGAAGGGCCGTAACATATTCACATGGGGGGGGGGGCGGGGGGTGTGGCGGTGTTGGTATTCAAAGAAATCATGCGAGAGCACATGGGCTCTCTCTCTTTCTCTCACTCTTTACTTTCTTTTGTTTTTGGTGGGCCCATTCCTGTGTCTGAGCCCATCCCATCCCATCCCCACCAGGGCCAGAGGTGTATGTGAAGTTGTGAACCTTCCTTCTTAACTTCCAAAGTTCCTCCCTCCCTCCCTCCCCTCCGTCCCAACTATGAACTGTCCAAAGGTTTAAGTTTAAGTTTGAGTTTTAATTAATTAAACAAGAAGTTTCTGTACAAATAATAAAAAATAAAAATAAAAAAAAAATTTTCCCCAGGCCTCTCTCTCAGTCGCGCCCTGGCTCCTCTCCCACAGTACATTGGTGTATACTATTAAGCTTCCCTATCCCAATCCCAATCCCAATCCCAACACGTCGGTAGAAGAATGTCCCAAGTCCTAATCGCCCTTCACTACAGTCTGCATTCTTAGTCTTCTTTAGTTACCACTCTCCTCTATGTAATTTCATTCATTTACCCCCCAAAACCCAAAAAAAAAAACAAAAAAGAAGGAAATAAAAAGGTACCACCGGGCAGGCAGGCAGGCAGGCAGGCAGGCAGGCACCACACCATCCATGACTCATCAGATAGGATTCAAGTTCCGTTCCGTAGTGACGAACGAAATCATCATTAGCGCAACAATAATATTTCAGTTTTAATTTTTTTTATTTAAGCAGAAAAAAAAAAGAAAAAGAAAAAGAAAATGTCCGCGTTGACACCTTGACTGTCGTATTACCAATAGACACGAGCTTCAGACAAGCCGCGTCCGATGAACGCTCCACACTCTTCCCCCGCTTATAAAAGTCCCAAAAAACAAAAAGAGACAGAAGACTCCCTCACTCGGGAAGCCAAAATTAAGGTGGGGCCAAGCTTCGCTGGCATTTATGACTTTTCTTTCTTTCTGTCTTAGC
Organism: Carallia pectinifolia; assembly: GCA_037832335.1. Lineage (NCBI taxonomy): Eukaryota > Viridiplantae > Streptophyta > Magnoliopsida > Malpighiales > Rhizophoraceae > Carallia > Carallia pectinifolia. Next base: position 2,960,238 of record CM075451.1, read on the forward strand.
TTTCTTTCATTCTGCAATCTCCATTTGATTTTCACGGCAATCAATTACGGTCCAATTATGATTCATTCAGCTGGAATCCCCCCAACCACCAGCAGCAGCAGCAGCTGCAGCCTCTCCTTCTGCTTCATCTCTTCATAGAATACATTTCCATTAGAGCAATTTATATATATATATATATATATATATATATATATATATATATTTTTTTTTATTAAAATCGCACCCTTCTCTCAAAGTTTCCTCCTTCCTTTCCTTCTAACTAACTAACTAACTTAATAACTAACTTTGTAACATGAAGAGTAGTAGCTTGAACAATGTGGATGTGGTTAGCTTCACATTCCCCAAGAAACAGAGGACTTGTACTGTTCAGGAGAAGAAAAAGTCTGCTACTGCTCATCCGACGGTCAACTCCAAACGAAGCTGCGGCTGCAAGAGGCCTCCTTCGTCTGAGAAGCTTCTTCCTCCTCCTTCTCCTCGCCGTCATCATCATCATCATCATCATCATCTTCAAAGGATAAGAACTAGAAGCCACAGCAGGGAAACGAAGAAGGTTAAAGGAAAGACTGATGATATTGATATTGATATTGACGTCAAGATGGAGGGGGTTGGCGGCGCCAATTGTGAAGAACACGTCGTCGTGGTGGAAGACGATGACGACGAAGAGGCAGTGGAGAGCAAGATTGCCGCATTGCAGAGGATAGTGCCAGGCGGTCACTCGCTTGGGCCTGACCAGCTGTTTCAAGAGACCGCCGACTATATTTTGACTCTGCAATGCCAAATCGAGGCCATGCGACTTCTTGCCACTCTTCTTCTTCTTCAAGGTTTGGAGGAGGACAACAAGCACAACAACTCCAAGTTTGGAGCTTAACTTAACTTCAACTGCAGGCCGATCCCCGTCCCGTCCATTGTTATCGTGTTAGAGACTATCACACCAGTGGGTTTGTTGCCTTTCTTTTCATTTTCCTTCTTTCTTTTTTTCTTTTAAAAAAAAATAATTGTGGTCATTTTTTTTAACGTTTCTCATTTTGAATTTCTAGTTCATTTATTTTTATTTTTCAGCCTTTATTATTATTATCATTATTAAAGACGGGAGCAAGATTTTTTCCCTTGTTTTCTTTCTTTTTATTTCTCCTTCTGTCATTGTTTACTTTCGGATCCTACGTGAATTGTCAGCTTAGAAGTTGTTAGAAGTCGAAGCAAGAAATGAGAATAATTATTGGCATTGGCTTTCATGTGTGGTCGAGGAATTTCGGTGCGTGGGTCCATTGTGCTTTGCAAAGCATGTTGCCCAACTCACAATGGGAATTATCGGCCTGTGTCTTTAGTGCCTTGCTCTTCTTTTCCTCTCTTCTCCTCTTCTTTCCTTTCCTTTATAATGCGTACTCCTATAACGTTGATTTTAGTTAATGTTATGATTTGGGCTTTTCTAGACTGATTAAAGGAACTTTGTCTCTCAACGGTAATTCCACATGAGTGGCGGGCGTTGAACTCGAGTGATGAAAGGTGCGCCTCCCACCACCCTCGGTGAAGGTTCAAACTCTTGCCTACGCACATCTTTTAATGCCCGAAGTCAGATTTTTTTTGGTCAGTTGAGCTAAACAGATTAAAAAAAAAAAAGTAATTCCATATGATATTTTTTTTTATATATATAGTATGAGTGCGACTTGGGTACTTGGGACTTTGCGTTCCAGTTTTCCCTGGTGTCAATGGTGTGGTGTCCAAACTCAGAGAAAGTTTACATACATCACGTTTTGTTACAATGTTTATAATGGGTCATCTTCAAAAGGTTAAAACCATTTTGCATTGGCATTTATGAATGTTAGATAGAGGAATTGATATTAGGGATAAAATAGAAGAGTTTAAAGAGGAATGTACATAGGGACAAACGAGTTTAATGGGAGATAATCCCTTGAAGCGACGAGGTCCACGATCATGATGCGCGTACCGGCTGTTTTGTGCTCGCCCGTTGTGAATGGCCGAGTTAGCCCTCTCTCCCCCTTTTGCTTTTCCATCTCTTTTTTTTTTTTTTTAATTGACAAAAGATGCTGCAAAACTATAAGTTCATTTAATCGAGAGCCTCAAAATCCATCAGATCTTCTCTATGTCTCCACTGGAGGAATTGAAGATAAACAATATCTCACATATAATTGTCCTGTACCAAGCAGGTGTTTGCCAGCTTTCCATATCTATTGATGATTAAAGGCAGGCTAGTCCAGTTCAATTCAGGACACGCTAAATTGTTATTTTGTAATGCACTAAAAATTAAAACAGCTTCCGTTACCAATGGTCTCTCTAGTATCCATTCCAAAGGCTTCAAAGAATTTCGAAAAGAGGCTATGGGGCGATGTTGATAAAAATTCCGTCCCTTTTCCTTTCCTTGTTTTCTATTGAGAAGAGATGCAACAAAACTGTAAGTTCATTTCATGCATGCATTGTCAATTAAGAGCGTCAAAATCTATCAGATCTTCTTTATGTCCCCATCGGAGGAATTGATTATAAACAGTATCTCACATACAGTTGTCCCGTACCAAGCAGGTGTTTGCCAGCTTGCCATCTTTATTGATGATTAAAGGCAGGGTAATCCAGTTCAAGTCGGGACACACCAAATTTATATCCTGCAATGCACTAAAGATTAAAACAGCTTCTTTTATCAATGGCTTCTCCAGTATCGGCTCTAAAGAATTTCGAAAAGAGGTTATCGGGCGATGTTGATAGTTTTGCACAACGCAGAAAAGGAAGAAAGCAGGTTGACACGACTGAGACTTGAGAACTGGAATATCCTACTTTGCCGTTGTGGGAGTAACGGCCCCCCAAGAACCAAGTCGCGCTTGATTAAGCCTGAAGGCACCCGTTTTACCATCGACAAGTAATTCAAAACAAAACTGTAGATGTGGGAGAGTGAGAAAGAGAGAAACAGAGGGAGAGAAAGAGATGATGGGATCAGAAATAATTCTGTTGAAAAGGGATAAGAAAGGCACATGCTCCATGCAGAACCTAATTTAAGGTGGACCATTAACATACTGATACTACCTTACTGAGGGACAGTAGTGAAACACTGCACTCTGCACCTGAAAATCCAACAGACTTAAGTATTCATGTGATGCATGGATCTTTAGGCAGACAAATCAGCTTTCCAATCCAGGTTCACAACACTAATAAAATCACTACAAGCACCATTGCCAACGCCATCTTCACGCGACTCTAGACTGCAGTTCTTGCAACTATGCACCATCTGCAAGTGTCCTCTTTGTCGTGCTGATATACAGAACTGTATGAAAGGTGAAGAAAATAGTTCATCTCTGCAGGATTCTGACATAAAAACAAATAACTAAAATAGAAAGGTAAGTTGGCATATTACCATTATTTCCTCGTATGAATGCATCTCCATATTTGTTCTTCAGCTGCCCATTCACATATTCTTCAGTTTGTTCCATAGCTATATTCATATATCCGTCCAAACAAGCTAGGATACCTGCACAAGTCATCTGAGCCAGTGACAATCCCAGCAATTACAAACAAAAAAATGATATGGGGAAGATAGTTCTGCAATATTTGTGATTCTAGTGACGCACAAAAATGCTATGCTACAACTGGGAAGATAATCTCACAGTCATTAGAAATGACGGATTCTTCACTTATCGGTTAATTGACAACTAATGTGGCAGTGAACAGAAATTTATCAAACCAAATAAAAAATTGCTGGAATGATACAAGTCAAAGCTATAGTGCTAAACTACTGGTTATAGAATTACCTTCCTCATTCAGTACCATGGTCACCAAGCAGCCGGATACAGCAAACATTATTAAATAAAAGATGGAAAGATACACGCAGGGAATAGGCAAACAAAAGATTTTTTACTGCTTTTAACGCCAGTTCTACTGTACATAAAACTTCGAACAAGATCACAGGTTTGCAACACCTTATCGAATGGTTTGACAAGATCCTTTCTCCTAATCTATATTTCATTGCCCTGCTCAATTAATATTTCATTAGCAACATTTGTTGTACCTTTTATTTCAGGAGAGCCAGATAAATTCCGTGAAATGAAACTTGAGTCAGCAACGATTAAAAGAGAGAATTGTCCCCAGAAAAACTTAGACAAAGCTATGATGACCAAAATACTCTGGAAAAGCAACCATAAAAATGCTAACAATCAACAAGTTCTGGCATTACGTTAACTTTTAAAACAGCAAGCTTTTGTTTTTGTTTTTGTTTTTTTTGTATTTTTTTTGTGTGTGATCTAAAACAGCAAGCTTTTGTTGAGGAAGGTAAATATTTTCTTTTTGTTGCTTCGCAAATGATTTTCTTTTTGCGGAAAATCCTACCATACCAAATGAAAGAAAGAAGTTTTAATGTCACCTCAATAGGTTCAATAGGTAAACTCAAAGTTGGTTCCGAATTATCCTTATCCCTCAATTGATGTACAATAAAGACTGCATAAAGACCATGGGTAACTGAAAGAACCCTTCTGGCAGTCATCTCATTAACCTAAGTTTCATTCAATTCAGCCCTTCTTCTCCATCCTGTCCTATTCCATGGTTTTTTTTTTTTTTTTTTTAAACAAAAAAATGAGTCTATTGGATATAAGATGATAGAAAATTGAACATTGATTTCAGGGAAATGGCCAGAGGGCTCCTAGGTAAAGTTCATCCAAGAAGTAGGAACAGTTTAGAATGAGGTGGTGAATGTTTGCATTACCCGGATGCAAATTCCTCCAGATGGCACCATTCCTAAGCAACAATAGAGTCCTAATACGAGCAGTACGAATTCACATGGCTATGAAGTTCAAACCAACTCAAGGGATTTTAGGTGGATTGTTATCCCTGAACTAATTAATGGCAATAAACCAATGTACTTTTGCAAAGAAGTTGTGACAACAATCAGTACCACAACACAAAGTTATAAGAAGCCTCAATCCCAAGTCATATACGGGGGTTGTTCCATAAAAGTGCCAAATTAGAGAAAAGTGTCAATATAGGATATGTAAGTTCTCGGCAAGTAGAGAAACAACCTCTTAACAGTTTCAAAGAGACAAGGAAATTCAAAATTACGAATAAGATCAAAGGGTCAAGATGATAACGAGATGGATAAATCATCTGAGCAGAAGAAATAACTGACCTCTGTAATCAACTCCAGAATTGAGCTTGACAACAACAGGACGGCCACGGATAGATTTGAGGAAATCAGCGGGAGTCTTTGTGGTGGTACTGGATACTTTCTCTCCTCCTCCAGTACTCATTGTTTCTTAATTCTTCCTACGTCAAAAACATATAAATACCACAGGATTAAGAATTAGTTTCTTGGGCCAATCTGAAAGGCATAGGATTCTAGAGTTGGTTAAGTCGATAATTAATAGTTGATTTGGTTGTCAATTACATCACATCATATCATGCTTTACTTAGAAAAGGATGCAGCAATAGTGGCATTGTAAACCATGGACGACGACCATAGTTAGACTATAGTACTACTACTATCTAATTATCCGTAACTAAGAAGCCAAGTGTGGGTTTCGTTCTTCTCCTTCTTCTTCTTGTTCTAATTCGGTTATTGTATTTAGTGGGTGAAACCAACAAATTCGGCAGAACCTCTCAAAAGTCAGTTCTGACCAGGCACAAATTCAGAAAAATTGATTTCCAAAACTACTCAGAAAAGGCATGTGTTGTGACATGAAGATCGATACATACGGACGGATTACATGGAGAAATGGCGCGGGGCAGAAAGAAACCAACCTCACTCACAGCTACTCCTCGTCGTCGTCGTCGTTGACCAACAGCCGACCGTCAGTTCCAGAGAGCCCAACGCAAATCTGCCGGAGTCGAGAGCCCAGAGCCACAGATGAATGGCCTGGAAAACAGTAGTAGAAGAATCTTATGCGCCGCCCAAGGAGACGAAGGCGAAGAACCCTTTGCTTCGGTTTAGTTTCCGTGGTCCTTTGATTTGATGAGCACCGTTGATCTGAGTTGATTTGAGGGCAAAGATTGATCAACGGCTGGCTAATAATATTTGTATTTTATATTAAAAAATCCAGACGGCGGTGGCGTTTGGGACTATAGCGGACGGTCGAGATCTTGCCAAATATTATTATAAGGAAAGTGGGCCCAACTCTTCGCGCACCCGCCGCCCTTCCAAACCACCCTTTCTCGCAAAAGATTTTTCCTTTTTCTTTTGGGTGTCAAGGGCAGAATAAGAATTGGAGTCTCTCTTTCGTTTTTTGGTTCTTTCCCTTCTTTTCTCTCTAATCCCCTTTATTACCTGTTTAGTATTTTACCATTTGCTCAGTATTAAATTGCTGTTGCCTTTTGTTTTTCTCTTGAAGATTTACAACTTAATTTTTTATATTATAGATAAATAAATCTCATACTCTGCTTTCTGTGGCCGCCGCCGGGTATTCATTTCATGCCCTTCTTCTTCTTCTTCTTCTTATTCTCTTTGCTTCTTATTATTATCAGTTGTCTATTTTACTCTTGGCCGCCACACAGATTTCTCTCCTTTCTCTCTCTCTCTCTCTCTCTCTCTCTCTCTATATATATATATATATACGTGTGTGTGTGTGTGTTTGTTTTTGTTTTTGGGTATAGTAAGTTCGTTCTCCTTGCTCATTACAATTGATTGTCAATTTATTGATTGGAAATTTTAGGGTTTAGCAATGGCAGACGGCACCATCACGTTCTCCAATGGCCTCGCATCAAAGATTGACAATGATCAGACGGCCGAGGACACCTTCTACGACGACGCCGATGATCAGCAGCAGCATCAGGAGGGCGAAACCAAGCTCAAGCGCAAGATTGAAGCCCTGGAGCATGACAAAGTCTTGCTTGCCCACGAGAACCGACAATTCAAAGACCAGGTTGACCGATTCACGGCCCAGATCGAATCCCTCAAATCTGATGAGTCCGATCTCAAGCTCAGGCTGCAAACCATGGAGAAACACGAGGAGCAGTCTGAGGAGACCAAGAGAGCTCTCGAAGCCATTGCCGCCAGGGCTGCAGACCTCGAGACCCAGGTCTCCAGGCTCCAACACGACTTGATTTCTGCCATGACCGAAGGAGACGAAGCCAACGCTCAAGTTTCTCAACTCACGACCGCTTTGGGAGAGAAGGAAGCTAAACTTGAGGAAACTCTGAAAGAAAAGATAGAGACGGATAGGAAACTCAGGGATTTGGAGAGAAAGGTCGGAGTTTTGGAAATTAGAGAAACGGAGGAGAAGAGTAAAAAGGTCAGGATTGAGGAGGAGATGAGAGAGAAGATTGCTGAGAAAGAGAGGGAGATTGTGGGGTATAAGAAGAGAATTGCAGAGTTGGAGAACCAGTTAGTTAAGAGAGAGGGCTTGGAGGCAAAACTACGAGAGTCGGAGGAGAAGGCTTCGGAGAGGGAAGCGAAGACGATGGAGTTGCAAAGGCAGGTAGAGGAGGCTGAGAATCTGATTGGTGGAATGAAGGAAAAAACTGTTGAGGCTCTCAATGGGATCGACGTAGAGAGCATAGAACGTAAAGGACTTAACGGATTGAACGCCCAGTGGCCGGTGCTGGCCATTGGTTCCACTTGCGCTATTGTTGCCGCGGCTGCTGTCGGCTATGTTTGCTTTGCTAAGCGCAATTAATACCAGGAATTAGGGTTTTATTTAAAGATTTCTCAGTTTTGTCAGCTGGTATGCACCTTTTGCCCTGGCGCTGTTGCTTAGACCAATTAACTAGACTGTTCGTTCAAACCAATTGTTGCATGTTTTTGATGTTTGAAGTATGTTGGTTTTTGTTTGATATATTCCTAGGCTGTAGATTGACCCCTCTTTTTCTTTTTTTTTCCTCCCCTTTCAATATATGGTGGTTTGCATCAGTATGTATGATTGGTTTGGAGCTTCACTTTTGAACTTACTTCCAGTAGACGCTGCTGAGGGGGAATATTTGCCAATTCTTTTTTTCCATCACCGCAAATTTTCCTATTTGTAGTATTGAGTGACCAAGGAGACTGGAAAAGCATCGTTTCCTGACTTCATTGCTTTACATTGTTTGTTATGTTTGAGCGTTGCTATCGGGTTTATCCGCACAATTGCACCTGTTTGTGGAATATCAGTTGTTTCAGGCCCTGTAAACTGCACCAGGGTCCATGTGGGCTGGAATGCAATCAATGCATACATCCACCAGATGTATTCTATGGTGCATGAACACAAATGCGAGCGCACGATCACAAAATAACATGGAACAATGACAGATTAACCCTTGACTAACAAGAAAACCTGGTTGGCTGTGGTAATTCTTCTTTTCTAATGAATGACAAACTTGGGGATCCAGCTGAATTGTCCAGTGTGAGTAATCAGTTCACTATGGCAGGCATGAGGCATTCGAAGCAACGGCTTTGAATTATTGTTGGAGCTCTAAGTTTTATGCACATTCCCTCCTTGCGAGGTCTGTTACGGGTTTGAACTTTGTCCACGGGGAAATTCCTTTTCCCACTCTAAAAAATGATAGAGTTCCGTTTTGGTCTGCACAGTGTGGATATACGCAACTGCTACTAGTAAAGTGCGGCTAGCTATCAATTTAGTATAATCACTAATAAATAACCCGGGCAATATGCGAAATCAAGAAGTTTTTTTTTTTAGTTGCTTAATTATGTTTTTTATAATTGTTTATGTATTTTCTATTATTTTTGGTGCCTTAAATTATTTATGATTAGATTTGCAAATATATCATCTTTTGTAGGGCAAATTGAAGAATCAGACGAAGAGGAAACTACAATGCAAGTTTTTTTTTTAACGTAAGATCCAATATTTTTACTAGAAAAAGATCTAATAAGAAATCCCCGCAGGTTTTTTTTGACGCAAAACTAAATGTAGGAGTTAACAAAAATAAAAAGCCAAGAAAAAGAGCAAATATTTTATGTAAAATATGACATACCTGTTAAGAGAAAACGATCAGGGCAAAATAGTGGATTTAAGCACTGTTGTCTTTGAAATACTTTCAATAATTATTCTGCAACTAATAAAGCAAATAGGGAAAATAATAATGCCATTTTATAATGTGAAAAAGAAAACTGAATGATTTTGGTATTAAAATTAAAATTCTAATTTTAATAAAATATTAAGAAAAATTATAATTACTAAAATAATAATTCTATTAGAACACTAAAAAAGACCAATTATTGAGATTTTATTAAATTAAAAAATTTAAAAAATAAAGAAATTGAGAATACTAAAAAAAGTACAATTATTAAAGTCCTAATTTTATTAAAATAATAAAAAAAACTACAATTGTTGAGATTTTATAAAATTTAAAATTTCAAAAATTCAGAAATTGAGCTAAATCAAACAATAATATAAAAAACCTTATAAAACCCACATAGAAACATCAACCAATTACACAACAGAATAAACAGAATAATAATTAAACTTGGAAGGTGAGAAGGTATAATTTTTCACCTATTTTATAATAAATACAACCATTCAAAGGGAAAAAAAAAACACAAATTTTATATTTTGTTGAAAACTTACTATTTGAGTCAGGGTATACTGGCCTATTGATTTCAAACCAATGCACTCTAAAAAAAAAAAAAAAAAAGGTGAAGTTTTCATGCCCAATATTTATGATTATGAATATGACCAAATTAAATAGCAAGCATCAGTCAGCTCATACCTTATAAGTACCAAGTCATTGAAACCCCCTCCCTATAGTTCACCACTCATACCCGTTCTTCCATAAGTGGGAAAGAAAATAAAACAATTAGTGATAAGGTCCAATAAAAAATTTTTGTGGTGAAAATCATTAAAAAGAAACTAACAAAAATTTTTTAAAGCCAACAAATATTCTTACATAATTATATTTAAAAAAAACAAAGAAATATTATAATAAACAAATAAAATAACTATAATTACTTAATTAAGTGCAAAAGGATGAAAACTTGAAACAAAAGATGAGAGAGAGAGAGAGAGAGAGAGGGCATCAATCAAAGATCTCTCTTTGAAAAAATTAGCAAAAAGAAAATTATGAACTTTTTAATATAATCGAAAAATTAAAATAATTGTAATTAAACACAAAATTACAATAATTCTTAATAGGTTTATGCGGCCGAGTTTCTGGCTTTGGACGCTGACCCCCACAGCCAATTCGAAGCACCTTATTTTTAGATTGTTTTTAAGGCACAAAATTTCAGAACCAATTCCCGTAAAGCATGATCAAGAGAAAATAACATCCAATTCATAAATACAAAAAAAGCAAAAAAAAAAACTAACCAAAAGACAATTAATTAGATGTATATACTTGTTTGAATTTTTCTTCCTATGCCAAAAGATATTCTTATATACTTATATGTGGAAAAAATTTAATAAAAATTATAATTAAAAATTAAAATAACTATAATTAATTATAAGTACTAACCTTTACGAGAGAGTTTTTGGATGAAAAAGTTAAAACTTGAAATTGAAATCTAGTCAAGAGAAAATAAAAGAATAATAATGTAAGTAAGCAATACTTATGTTTTTATAATGTGAAAAGGAGAGTTATATGCATATTAGAATTCTAAAATCTATTACAATTAAAAAAATTATAATTATTAAAATTCTAATTCTGTTAGAATACTAAGAAAGACTATAGCTATTAAGATTTTATTAAATTAAAAAAATTTAAAAATATATAAATTAAGCTTTTGAAAATTTAAATACCACCAATTGCTACGTAAACATGTGAATATTTTCTAAACTTCCGTTATTATATTTTATATATAATACTAAGAAAGAATGCAATTATTAAGTGATATACTAAAAAAAAACTACAATTATTAAAATCATAATTTTATTAGAATTTTAAAAAATATTACAATTGTTGAAATTTTATTAAATTAAAAAATTTTAAAATCCTAATTGTATTAGAACACTATAAAAGATTATAATTGTTGAGAATTTATTATAATTATATAATATTTTAATACTATTTTTAATTTATGAATTTATGAGAAATCACCGCGTGTCAAAGAGAGAAAGATTGAAATTTTCTCTCATTTTCGACTTTATATACTTACAAATAGATATTCATAAAATGTGAAAAAATAAAAATAAAATTTAAAAGTAGAAAAGCGTTATCGTAGAAGTTAAAGACGTAGATCTTATATAATATGTAAAAAAAATTTTAAAAAAAACATTTACTTCAAAAATAAACAATCCAATTATATGTTGTAAGTAATAATTTATATTTCCTCTTGTGCCTACGGTGGGGTGCAACTTTTTCTCAAAATGATAGGGGGTTAGGAAAAATCACAAATAGAATGAGAACTCATCGACTCGAAGAGATCGCTCAGTTTCCAAGAAACACGCGACACAAGATGGTCGAGGAGCGCTGCTTCCCCTCTAACAGCCTCTTCCCGAGCACTTTGCGTAACGTCCCAATTCCGCCCCAGGAAACAACTTTCTCGGATCTTTAAAGAGCCAGTCAGTCTGTCTCTAAGACGTCAATGTCATGCAATAATTCCAACTTGGAGAAGCACATGATATTTTCTCGGGAAATTCTCAGGTAAGGTTTCTTCAAGAAATATTTCACATAACATCATAACTTTGTATGGCCAAATTGCGCACCAACCAACGAATTCAAGATAAATATCAAAAGTATTGTTGTCTAGGCCATCAATTTCTTTACGACGGTACAAATAGAATCTCTATATAGTAAATTTCCACAGCCAGACACACCAAACAAATAACACACTGGAATTGGCTACCACTCATCAACACCGACACACTCTGGGTAAAAAAATCTTAACACGATTCATTTGCTAACAATGACACACTCTTTGGGTAAAAAATCTTAACATGATTCATTTGGAACTTACAAGCTTTACAGCTGGGTAGGAATTTCATTTTGATGGTCCGCCTCTGCATCAAGAGAAAGAAACACGTCAAATTCATATGCAAGATCGAGTTTCTTGAACAATTGTTATTACTTGCTAGGCCATTAGGCAACCTTATTACTCATTAGTTTGTCAAGGCAGGTTCTGGACATCTTCATTCCAGATAGAAAGACGTAAGTCAGAGCTTTCATATTTCTTAGGCGACAATAATGCTTTTAGCATAATACTTTAAGCAACTTTTCATTGCTATCCACGTGTAAATGAAATCAATTTTGCTCCTGCACCACACAGCTTTGAGTATGTGCACAATGATTCGGGTAGAACCTCAGACACAAATCATATTGAATAAATTCTTATTCCGATAGAGACTGGCATCGTTAGCTTTGTAAGTGGCCTAGCTATGTGACGAACGACCCCTAAACACTAGGCAGTTGAGTAATTTCTAGGACACATGAAAGCTAAGAATGGTGCAAAGAAAAATTTAAAAAAAAAAAAACCCTTCTTACGGTTGATTTATTTTTAGCTTGTTAAGCGCAAAGTCGTGACTCTTTTAGCTTTCTGGGAAGAGCGCATTCCAACAAGAGATTACAGACAACGGAGGGCCGTGGAGGGGAAAAGCTTTATTAGGAAACAAATTGAACAGAACATGTGGCGCGGATATGCATTTTTTAAATAGCTCCACGAGATGTGGACAAGTTCAGAGCAACTACTGGAAGGACCCTCAATTTATCCTGCGACAAATGTCACATGCAAAAGAGACCTTTGAAGATTTTTCCTACTACTATCGAGAGTTCCTTTGTCACCTTAAAGATCAGAAAACATTTATGGGGCCAAAATGATCATTCTGTGTAGCAAAATACAAAGGACAAGGAAACTAATTATTCACAGGCATGAAAGATGAATCGTTTAGGACTTGGGTTGGGGTTGATTTGGTTGTCCAAAATGAACAGAGTCTGGCTTCTAGAATGAAACAGTTTGCTCACCTTGAGTTATGCATGCCGGCGACGAAGAACTTCAAACAGGCCACAACAGCTCCTCCAAGATGTAGGCTGCTCGAGGCGGCGATTCAAAGATACAACCGGCTGTCGAAAAATCAAAGAAATGAGCAGCAATGTTCAATAAGGCCAAGAATTTTTTTAAAAAAAAAAACAAAAATGTATCTGAACATTCAGAACTATAAAACAGAACTTTTTGTTGGGAGACGATGAAATGAAACGTTAAGAGAAGAAAATAAAAAATAGAAAAAAGCGAATTTAGCCACCAGAACCCAGTCAAGATATCAAAGTACTAACAGGATTTCCTCTCGCGTTTTCAGCAGAACCATCACTGCTTCCAACGTCGGCAGTATCCGACGATGGCTTCAATGATTTGTTTGCGCTTTCCGGAGGTATATTGTCAGCACGGCCACCTGACGGCTCCCCCGTATTTTGATCCAAATATGGCTTAGCTTTCTCCTCAATTCTTTCGGGATCCGTATCTTTTGCAACCGGAACAAACCCATCTTTCCCGTCGGTAGATGGTGGTAGGATTATTTCGTCGTTAACTGCACTTGAGACCAAACCAGAAGCATCTCCTTGAGCAATCCCATCCGGAAGCAGTACCGGTGCCAATGTTGTTTCCCCTGCTCTGTTTGCGTCTATCACAACATCTGTTACGGGTGCAAAGGCATCGTGGTTAGTCCCGTTCGAATATGGAGAAATCTTCTCACCATCTTTTTCTGCTTCTACTTGAGTGAAATGATCAGAAGAGTCCTTCAATTCTTTTGCTGATGCTTCCAGTGCAGGACTCGTAGGTATTTCTTCTATAAAAGATACAGTAAGCTCAGTTGAATCAACAATTGAGTCAATATCCTGTTTTATCCCACCTGATATCACTGAATCATCGTCTGCTTGAGGACTCTGCTCTTTATCCTCTGATTTTTCCTCAGAAGCGACGCCAGCAGAAGTCTGTGTCGGAGACAGAGAATTGGCATCAACAGCAAATTCTCCCACAAATTCAACTTCGTGACCCAGCTGGTCCTCAGCAACCTCAGCAGTTGATTTGATATGTTCTTCGTGGACTTCAACTTTCTGGGTTTCCTCTGTTTTTTCGCTGGCAGGTATCTCCGTTTCCATTCCTTATGATCTACTACAGAAACCCCAAATCCAAGAGATAAGGACTCTCTACTGCCCCTCTCTCTCTCTCTGTCTCTCTCTCTTTCTCTCTATCAAAGACACACACAGGCAGAGTAAGAGTATAAATACAAACTCAATAGGCGGGTAGTTGAAAGAATCAGGTTCAGTTACCACACCAGCATGACTCTAATAAGTAGTCAGGCAAGTCGGGGGGACTAGCTATATCAATACGAGGGACGCGTCTTCTACCATTTTGCTTAAGGAATAAGAATGGAAAGTGCTGAACAGTCAAACTTAGGGAGGGGGTTATTTTATTACGACTATATATTGAATAACGCTCCGGACCCGAAAAATTAACGGAGAGCTGATCGGGACGATACATAAAATAATTGAATTGAGGTGCTTATTAATTTTATTTTTTAGTAAATAAAATTAATTTATAATTTAATATTATTTAAATATTATTTTTAATTTTTTATTTAAGTGAATTTTACTTATTATATGGTGTAAAATTATGAATAAGTTATATTTATTTAAAAAAAAGTTAAAATAGAAATCTCTGATAAATTTATTGATTGAATTAAGAAATTAAATAATTACAAATTATAGTAAAAGATTAATATTTTATCTCTATAATTTTATTAAAATTTTATTATTAATAATTATCGTTTAATTGTACAATTCAATCGATCAAATCAATTATATTGTATTTCATTTTGTTTGTTTTTTTCCCATCCTAGAATGTTTTTCCACCACAGAAAATTAAATGACGCGAAAGCGGGGGACGGCAGGCAATTAAACTAATAAAACTGAAAGTGTCTTTTTTTTTCCGTGATAATTGCTATACATGGTTTAGATGAAAGGAAAGGAAAGTAGGTTAGAGGAGATACCATTCATGGTCATTGGTCGCCTGAGTCCTCTCTCTCTCTCTCTCTCTCTCTCTCTCTCTCTATCTGATAATTGCTTTCCTTTTTCGGTGTCTATCTCTATTAAATTTAAATTTGTACGATGTGCAGGCAACGTATGAATGCCAAATTTCACAGATTTGACTATTTGAGTTGAGACTTGAGAGGAGTGGCGAGGGGCCTTCGTTCGTTGGAGACTGGTTGTTGAATCATGAGAACGGGGGATTTTGAATACTCACCTCAAACAACCCTACAGAATGGTAGCTAGCATGTTCAAAAACTAATGTGTCTACATAGGACAGGCCTTGTGCACTCGATTACACCCCGCACCGCACATGAGACTATTTATTTATTTTATTTATTAAGAAATTAGTTGTTCAATTATATAATTCTATTTATTTTTGTAAATTTTATGTCATATTTTTAAGATTAGAGTTTAATATTTTTAGAATATAAATTTAAATTTTAATTATTGAGGTAAATCAGTTTATTTCAATTTTATTCTTATATCCAAATCAAACAGGGGTTTGAAAATTTCAAAAATCACAATCAAACTATCATATTAGAAACAAACAAAAAATTAATTAACATTCTTAAGAAGCCAATAAATGAGAGGTAAATAATCAAACAAAAGAAATGGATATGCATAAATGATCTATTAGAAAAGTAGAAAAGTGTGCCACAATAAAAGAATTTAATTAGGAAAATAAAAGTAGAAAAGTGTTTTTTTATGGCGTTATCAATTAGTAATCTCATTGGCATTTGACGTGTGCCGCAATATCTGATGTGGCGTATAATTGTGTGCCACATTTTAACAGTTAACTAATGACACGAGATCAAAATATGTAACGACGTAAACCATAGAGTCAAATTGAACGCATAATTTAAAAAAAAAAAAAAAAAAAAGGGAGTGTTTTATCTTGCTCTCTCGGTTGCTTCCAGTAAAAACCCCAACCTGCGTTTAATTGTTATCCATTTGTTTTGTTTTTTTGCACTTGTGCCGCTGACGGACCCAAAAGGCAAAAACAAGAATGGAATACTCCCTGATCATCACATTTACATGGTGGGGCCATCTATTCTATGTTTGATGCTACATGTCTATCCCGTCGGAATCTGAAGCCCTCTAATTAATAATCCACACAAGTGAAATTCCGATTTGAAATACAATTTATGAGATTTTACGTAATTTCTTTTGTATAATAGGCCTATGGGCGCCATTTTGCCATATTGACGACCCAGCGTCGCCCGAGCAGGTGCGATACAATGCACGTCGTGGGCTGTTAAGAAATGAGGCCAAGCCCAAGCACACATAGTCAGCCTGACCACGGACAATCCATCTCTACGCGACGCGAGACAACAGAACAATGACAATTAACAAAATGAAGTGCTGTGGAATCAGCCTGGCCCAACCCAACTCCATTCGGAGAAGTCTTTAATTTGTTTTTTTTGGACCATTTATTCCTGTTCCCAATCTGGCAATTTGCAACCTAGACTCAGACTCAGACTCAGACTCGGAGAGAAGGCAAGGCAATGAAAATGGTAAAAGTAAAGTTAAAAAAAAAAAAAAAAAAAAAAAAAAAAAAAAAAGAGGGGAAAAGAGAGAGGATAACATAGACCACCGCCTAGCCTAGTAGAGTTGAAAAAGAAGATAGTTTGTTGGAGAGATGCGGTGGGTTTACGGGGCATCCTCGCCCAACTGCAACTGGACCAACCCATTCCCATTCCTATTCCAAAGAGCCCCCTCTTCCTCTTCCTCTTCCTCTTCCTCTTCCTCTCCCTCTCCCTCTCCAATTACACGTCGTCTCCACCATCGCTGTCCACTCTATCATCATCCCCACCACACAATTAGAGAAAAACCCACCACCTCTGTTACTTTTTCATCTCCCTCAAAGTCCCCGAATCACTCCAAATACATATGCTCCCTCGCGCTCGCCCTCCATCCCACCACCGCCACCTCCAGCAGAAGCAATTGTACTAACGAGGACCAAGAAAGGCGTCCAAGTGCATCCACCAACAACAACAAAAGCCACTCCCTCCACCACCACCACCACCATCACCATCACCCCCCATGTCCTCAGTATCACGAGCCCGACCAACCCCAGTTTCACGTTTCTGTTGAAGCTAACAGTCATTCTGACCCTAACCCAGAAGACGAGGAAAATCAATTCAAGAATACCGCCGCGGGACTTTTCTCAAACATGTGGTGGGCGGATTTGAAAGCTGCTGTGGGCCAACGTATCAACCTCGAAGGCATTGTTTCTTCCGCCGGAACCTTCTTCAAACACCGCCATTTGGCTCTCCCTCACGTCTCGGTGCCCGATGTAAGGTACATCGATTGGGCAGAGTTGTCTGGCAGAGGTTTCCAAGGTGTGGTTTTTGACAAGGATAACACCATCACCGCCCCCTACTCTCTCACCCTCTGGCCTCCTCTTGAGTCATCCATTCACCAATGCAAATCGGTTTTTGGAAATAATGTTGCTGTCTTTAGCAATTCAGCGGGTAATTTTGCCCCTCTTCCCCATTTATCCTTTGCATTGTAGTCTGTATTTATTTGTTTATTTGTTTAATTGTCCCTTGACAATGTGCTGACCTGTAGTTGTTATTGATGCAACTGAGTTGAGTTAGGACTGTATGAGTATGACCACGATGGTTCAGAGGCCAGGGCTCTTGAGAAGGCAATTGGCATCAGAGTCATCCGGCATAGTAAGGGCTGATTTTCTCAAATATAATATTCTGGCTTTCAAGAAGTCCTTCTTTCGTGGCTTGGGTTTACCTACTATTATATCTTATTTTTGTACTCGAATGCCACTTAAGCTTTTGCACCGCCAACAATGCCTAGTTTATGAAATCTTGTCGTGGGTATCCACTAACGCAACAGGGGTGAAGAAACCTGCTGGAACAGCTGAAGAAATTGAGAAGCATTTTGGCTGTAAATCCTCACAGCTTGTCATGGTACGGTATAGTGTATGTGACCATCGTGAACTTCTTTCAATCATTTGCTTGGCCTCTGAGTTTGCCGTATATCAATAGCCTAATTGTATATGAGGCAGGTGGGCGATCGACCATTCACGGATATTGTTTTCGGGAATCGTAATGAATTTTTCACTATACTAACAGAGCCGTTGAGTCTTGCCGAGGAACCATTAATTGTTTGTCAGGTTGATCGCTCCTCTCCTTTTATACACTTTATGTTAAAATATGTTGAAGATTGGGGTTTAGATAGACACTGAACAGATGCATATTTACATTCCTTTTTACTTTCCCAATAACTTTAAGCATTATGAATTCAGGCTGATGAAAATTGAAATGCATGTTCGAAGTATTACATATTAATCAAAATGCCATATTCTTTTACAAGTTTATACATTCAATCAAAAGCTTCTTTGGAACCTCTTACAAACATGTATTCTTGTTATAAACCTAGCTCTTCTTAAGCAATTGTGAGACACTCTAAAGTACTGTATTGTGAGACTCTCTAAACCTAGCTCTTCTTGTTTTTTTGTTTTAATTTATTTATTTTGGGGGAAGGCGGGTTGGGGGGTTGAGGGAGATTAGAAAAGGCCTAAAAAGGAAAACAAAATATTGTAGATTGCTTTTGCTTTCCTTCAATATTTAATTTATTCTGATAAAACTTTTTTTTTTTGTTTTGTTTGGTTCGCAGGTGAGGAAACTAGAGATGTCCCTAGTAAACAGTTGGTTTGGAAGAGGATTGAAGCCAATTAGTCACTCTCTACTATCCGATGTCAGGCACTGTGTAAAAGATCTGCCAACAATGTAAGAAATGATAAATTTATACAAATCACAGTTGCAACTTATTTCTTGTTTATATTATTCTTAATTGTTGTTTTTTTTTTTTTTTTATGGTTATTTGATGCTAGCGCATTTTATTAATTCTTCCGATTATTTTTTCATATATATTTATTGTTAACTGCAGCATAGGTTGGATAGTTCCCAAACTATGATTGGAGATTGAATTATTCACTAATTGGCGCAGCTGTTCTCATATAACTAAATTTGCTTGCAATAGGTGTTAAAAAACGTTGTATGGGGATTATTTTTAGCATTGCTAGTGGGATCCAGGAGGCACACATATAAGGATTATCATTGTTAGATAGGTCAGATGGTCGAGTACATTTGCATCATAATTATCAATTGAATTACCTAGAGTTATTTTGCATGGGAACTTAGCTGAGATTGGCTTATCACTTGTGAAACTCAGTTATGTCTGTTCCAGATAGGAAGTGGTGAGAATAACTTTTTAAAGATATGAGTTGTGAATATTGTATGGTAGGGTTGATTCTCATTATATTGGATGACATAGGCCTTTATATTACAAATGATTAAATAATGATAAAGGCAATCCACTTGAGATATTATTGGTGTTACATTGCTGTCCACTATCAGTTAATGCACCAACTTCTCACTTTCTGAGGTCTTGGTTACTAGCTAGAGATATTTGAGAAGAAGAGGCAAATGATGCGTGGGCAAAGAAAAAGAAAAATTGAGTAGTCCAGCACATAGATACTCTACAGAGGAAGAGACTCACTTAATTGTGAATATACATGTAAATACATACCTGTGTTTGTATGGAAACATAAATAATCAATGGTATTTGTTATGTGGTTAATGGGTAGTTGATCGCCTCATATTATCGGAGTGCTTCACAGGATTGTTTAATTGTATTTGTATCATACTAGAAATATAGTTTCCCCATGTACGCTGAGCTACCATGCATGTGCAGAAGCTCATATTTTAAGTCCCACTATCAATTAATTTGGGGTAAGTTCCATCACTTTGGAAAAAGCTTGATGGGCATTCCATGAGAAGGGAATGGGAGGGGATCCATACTGATTGTCTCATCAGGATAGAGTAAGGACCATTCATAACGAGTCATGACATAGTGCACGAAGATAAGGATGTTCAACTTGGCCATTTGGTACCCTGCACACATTCTTGGCCCTCCCCCAAAGGGGAGGTATGCATACGGTGGAATTACGGCTTCCTCAAACCTACTTGGATTGAAAGTCTGTGGGTTCTGAAAATACTCTTCGTTGTAGTGGGTGCCATATGTGGTCCACAGAACCTGCAACCAACGGCAGATTAAGGAACGCATATAAGTATGTGTCTAAGTATGTATGTATGTGTGTCCATCATTTATATCGATCAACCAGGTATCAAATGTTTGTCAAGGCCAGGAAATGTGAGTTGCATGTTAGTCAGCATGATTATGAATTAGCGAACGTAGGTGGGGACTACTTTGGAGACGTCTTTTTTTCCCTCACGAGGTTAAGCTTATTTCGTATATGAGCAAGAGGCCTCCGAAAGAAATTAAAGGAGGATTTTATTAATAGGAAATAAAGAGTATAGAGACGAAGGTGCACCTTCCATCCTTTGGGAATAGTGAACCCTTCGTATTCAAAGTCTGCAATTGCTTTCCTGAAAGACCCAAAGATGGGAGGGAAAAGCCGCATGGTTTCCCGTGCAACTTGCCATGTTTCCTTCATCTTCTTCAAGTCCTCCAGTGTTAGAAGGTATCCGCCTGTTCTTTTCTTGTTCATTATTTCTACATGTTCTGGCCACGACAATGCCATATATAGTACACATTAATAATTAGCAGAACGTGAAGAAAAGTGCACCTCTTATTTTATTCGCTACTCAATCATCTAAGAGAACTGTTTTATATTCTCCTCGTCTGCGTATGCAATTATTATCTTGATGCTCAAACTAAATGCTTAAGCAAGAATTAAGGGTACGTACGAACCTTGGAGGACGACAGCGTGGGAGTGTGGATGCTGAGCCAACATTTTAAACGTCATGGCAATGGCAAAAGAAGTTGTGTCGTGAGCTGCAAACACCAGCAAGACTGCGTTGTCGATAACATCCTCTTCACTGATTTGGCCACGAACCATCCTGCTAATCAACCGAGAAATTAGCATTTCTTTGCGATCCTCTCTTTCCAACCCATCCTCCATCTCCATCCTCTTCTCTCTAACTACTCTTGTTAACATTTTATGTATCTCCTGCCTTGCTTTCTTAGCTCTGGAGTACCTGGAGCCGGGGAACATAATGGGAGGTGCAAAAACTCCTTCCAAAACTCTTTCAAAGGTAGATAGAGTTTCTGGCTCCACATTGATCCCCAATAAGCACTCGAACACGATGGTAAAAGTCAAGATTTTCGTTGAACGATAAAGGCTAATTCTGTCTAGGCCACTCCAGTTTCTGTGGAGGTGCAACAGAACTGCGTTGCACATTTCTGGCAGTAAATCCTCAAGCCCTGATTGGCTGAGGCTAGTGGCTATGAGGCCGCGGAGGCACTGGTGCTGATCCCCTTGCTTTTCCATGATGGAGTTCTTGCCCATGAGCTGAACCGACGTGCTAGGCCACGAACTTACCACCAACTTGAACTCACTGGACAAGATGAACCGGTTAGCTTCAGCTCCATTGACCACTATAGTTGGTGAACCCATTAGCCTTGTTTTGAAGACTTTCCCGTATTTTGTCATGCGAGGTTCAACGAAGTCCTCGAACAATCGGTTTCTACGCTGAGCATGGTAGAACTCCATTGTTTCGCCAATCCAGGGAAGTCCCATTTTTCCTGGTGGCAGCTTTCTCTTGCTGCTCGCATAATTACTTTTCACATGTTTGAAGAAAATGGCGAAGAGAATTGCAGCCATGCAAATGACAGCCCAACTAAGCGAAGAATTTGATTCGAATGCCATTCTTGAAGATGTGTCGTCTCACGACTAGGATACCTGGGGCTCAGCGCTCAAGATTTATAAATTCCAGACACTGTGTGCACATCACAGCCAATCATGGTTTTTCTTTCTTTTTCTCTTTTTTTTTGTTTTTTTTTTTTTTTTGAGTCAACACAGCCAATCATGGGTGGATGTTGGTATATATAAGCAAGCAGAGAGAGAGAGAGAGATGGTTTAGCAACAGAATTAAAGCATGATTTTCTAATCACAAAGTCAATCAATTATGATTTATGAAGCAACAACCGTCCCATCATAATATATTATGGTTTCGGAGTTTATTTTTTGCCGACTATTGTTGACTTTCCTAAGAGAAGAATGACACAAACATAAAAATGGTATCAACTTAAAGACGGTGAGTTCCCTGCATGTGTTCCTAATGTGCTCTTCAAGAATGAACAAATTGTAACCTGCCCGAGATCATCTCTCGAGTCTTGACCTGTAGAGGAGGGAAGGAGGGGTGGCGGCGGTTCTTGGTTGTCATTTGTCACTGTATCCCTGAAAATCCGGCAAGTCCAACAGCCCAAGGATTGAGGCTATGATTTCTCGGTTAGAAAGTCAAAGTAGAGGAACCAAAATAATTCCCACATCTAAGTACCACCGGAGCAGCGGGGGGATTGAAAGTGTGTATAGGCCTTGGAACCATTTTAACATTCCAGCATTGGCGAGTGATAATTGATTGGGTTTAATTTTCAATTTTTTTTTCCTCTTTTTTTTTGGGGAGTTGGGGGCGGGGAGGGACCGGCTAACTAAAATGAGTTGGAAGATTTCCAGAAGTAATGCCCCAAATCATACCCCAGTCATGTCAGGTAAAGTAATCTATGAAATGAGACCGCTCTTACTTAGAAAGTTGAAGTTCCCCCTCCTAGTCCCTAAACAGGGACTGGTTGGGGGTCTTTCCTTCTGTTTGTCTGTGGTGACAACTGAAATAGTATTTCCTGCCAAGAAGGCATCCACATTACATGTTCTAACGTCTCAAACAGCAATTGAAAAACCAATGAATGCAAGAAATGGCACGTAATTAAGTTGGCAATTGGCAAACTAAATAGGCCTAATGCAAGGCAATGTCAATGTCCATGGAGTAATGTAGAGCTGTGCTAAGTCGGTAGTCAGGAGCGAACCCAGGGGAGCGAATTGCTGGCATCCAAGTACCTAACTAAAGACCGTGGCGATTCTCTTACTTACTTGTACGGTATAAATTAAATTCCAGTATATTTTGAGTCAGTAGCCAAGCAACGGGTGCCGTTCCTGTAATGGCTGTCGGATAATAAGTGGGTATTTTAAAATATTTGAATATTCTGTAAAAGAGAGAAGCCATGTGTCATTTATTAAGAAAGTATATAAAAAAAATAAAACCTCACATGAAAAAGAAATATCAAGTATTAAATATTTATATACTAACATGTTTCTTATATTTCACAAAATAAAAGACTCATATAAAGTATCGCGCAACACAATTTTGAGTCTGATAAGAACTTAATATTTTTAAACCACTGGCCGGTCTACCCCTGAACTCAATTTGGAAAACTATTTGCTGCCTGAGCTCAATTTAAAAAATTAGCTGTTGCAACAGTTGCAGCTATTAACACAATTATTTTGCTCATTATTTACTTTTATAATTATAATTCAGTTTTATGAACCATAAAACCAGACTCAGTACATAAGACCATCTTTATCTTCTTCAAAAATTATCTGTTTTCATATTATTCTTGCACACACTTTCTTTACTATAATTTACTGGGTTAATCGAGATTAAAATTATTTTTGTCACTTCACTATTTGAAGTGCATATTAGTGAAAATATATGTTATATTCTAAGAGAGTAGCCGCTGGAATCTGATGCACTGTCTCAACTTGAAAATGAGGACGGAAATTATCCTTAAAGATAATAACTCACACACCTCAAACACTGATCATATTCTTTATTTTAATTTTATTTACATCTATTTTTTATTATTTTTACTTACTATTTATAACAATGCCATGCTACGCCACAAATTGGAAGCTCAAACCAAATTTTTTTTCTCAGTTGATTTTTTTTATTAAAAAAAAAAAGGGGAATGTGAGAAAATGCTGGTCAAAAAGCAGTCCAGCGGGTGCTGGATCAGCAAGCCATTGATGATGAATGAGGCTGACGAAGACTCGCTGCACGGTGCACCACGCACTGCCAAAACTAACACTGCTGGAGCACCCTCCCCCCTCTACCCACAGAGCTGTCTTTTGGCTGTCAGTGTTGTATTGTATTTACTCCTTCCCTAACATTTTACTGGTGTTTTTAAGTGCTAGCTCACCTGCCCCTCTGCCACGGTCATTACCACACCCCACCTTCTAATTTCAGAAGCGTGGGGTCCCCCTTTCTTTCTCCGACTGCCCACGTTTCATGCTTTCTTCAATTCATTCAATTCCCCTCCTCAGCGATTATTGAACGTCTTTAGAAGATGCAATGCAACTTTAAAAGAATCGCATTAACTAACTTTATATTCCAGAGAATCACAGCCATAAGTCCCAAAATCTAAAGACTCCCCCGCCCCCACCCATATCTTAATAATTTTACCTGTGCTGGCAGATAAACGACATTGAAAACAGAGGAAATGAAAACTCAACAAGGCCACTGCCCAGTGGCATTGGGATCAATAAATGTTAAGCTCTGTCTAAGCAAATAAAGAAAGTTTAAGTGTAATTAAGAATGTCAATTGGGACACTCCTCAGCGCAGCAACGCGCCTCCTCGCGGTCTTTGACGGATGAGCAAATTATTGGGAATGCGCCATATAGCGCCATTACTGCGTCGCACTAAAAAGAAAACAAGGGAACGTTTGAAATATTAACTATGCCTGTAAATATATATTTGCACATGAATTGCTAAACTTGGTACAGCGGTTCTGTTTTGGGAACAGTATGTAAAAACAACACTACTAGAAGTTTCCCTCTTCCCAAAGTGCAAGAGCATTTTGAGCTCTCCCGAACAGGAACGAGCTTTACATAAACAAATACGAGTTTATGAATTAATGAACAACACAGCACAACATGGTCAAGCACCACTCTGAAAAAAAAAAGGGCAATTTATTAGAACACTATTAATGCCTCCTGCAACACATCAACTAACCACATACTAGTACACCTGCTAATATTTACTGCACCCTGTCTTCCACTGTCTTATATAATTTCCTCTCCCTTTCTGCTTGCACGCACCTTCTATCTCCGAATTAGTTCTTATAGATTAATAGACAGAGATGGAGACAGAGAAATGCAAGCAGTGTTCTATGCTAATCTGGGTTCTGGTCGCTGCCTTACTTTACCAATGCTTGGTCGCCCCTGTGACCGCCATCACCTTTGAAGATCAAAAGAACTACTACTCCCCAGCCCCACATGCAAGAAGTCCTCACAGAGGTCTCAGCCTCTCTCCCTCTCAACACTCGAACCCACACACACACACACACACATATTAGAATTAAGCACGTCTATCAACGTTGTCCCCCTAACTCCCCGTAAGTGTAATGGCAATGAAATATTCCTATCAAAAACGGCTCAAATCATCATCTGAGTTCTACGAAACAAAGTTATCTAGACTCCATTTACTTCTCGTCCGTAAAATTTGCTACTGCTAACAGTACAACATACGAATGGCAGGTTCACACAGGAGCCCTTCGCATGGAACCACACCATCACATGGCTCAGGAACCCCATCACATGGGAGCTATCCAACACCATCAACACCCAATTGTGGAACCCCTCCGCAGGTGACTACTCCACCATGTGGAGGCTGTGGAAACACACCACAGGTGCCCACTCCAACTCCGACAACACCATCAAATCCTCCTTCAGGAGGAGGTGGTTCTTATAACCCCTCTCCTCCATATGTGGGTGGTCCTCCCCCAACACCAATCATTGCAAATCCACCACCTACTCCAATCTCTGTCCCCACTCCTCCATTCGTTCCTGATCCGAATTCACCATTCACATGCTAGTAAGTTTTATCCATCACTCAAGTTGATATGAAACTGAATCACACAACAATAAAGAAATCTTTGCATGCATAACTTTTTTGTAAAAATCTTTTTGAACAGCTACTGGAGGACTCACCCCGGAATAATATGGGGTCTCTTCGGCTGGTGGGGAACATTAGGCAGTGCATTTGGAGTGACTAGCTTGCCAGGACTTGGGGTAAGCACGAGTTTGCAGCAAGCACTTTCCAATACCCGCACTGATGGTTATGGAACACTCTACCGAGAAGGGACGGCTTCCTTGCTCAACTCCATGGTAAACAACAGATTTTCTCTCACAACCAGGCAAGTCAGGGAAAGCTTCATTGCTGCTCTTGGCTCTAATAAGGCTGCAGCAGCACAGGGTCACCTCTTCAAGCTTGCCAATGAAGGCAGACTCAGGCCCTGAACCTGAGGATTGGCCTTTGTTTTTTAGCTTTCTATATCTTTTAAGTGTGTTCCATTGTGTTTCAGTGTCTTGCAAACTTAGCATCTTATTGAATCCTTAGTCCTACGGTTAGTATATTTATTTGAAGATAGACACTTCGTTAGTATTTGAGTCTTTCATGTTGTCTTGGTCTTAAATTTAAATAAGGTTTCCATTCAGCTCCTAATCTATTCATATTTTCTTATGGACACTAAAATCTCAATTCAAATCCTTCAAACTATCTGGAAATATTTATTGACACAAGAGTTCAACCAGCATACTACGTTAAAATTAGCCATGCCAACCTCAAAATCTGCTCAACATCAAGCAATCCACTATTTATTAACATCAAAACAGAAAAAAGAAAAAACACCACTCAAAGGAAGAGATAAAAAAACGTGGAGACTAACTCTCAATCAAAAAAAGTCTTGTTTACTTAATTACGATCAAAACTCTTAGATAAGCAATCGACTGAATATCAGAAGATACAAATTTTAGTGGGTAGACATGAAGTTCACTAGTCAAATTGTGCGGTAAATCCTTGTCAACACCTAAGTGGCCATGGTTTAGCTGTCGTTTTGAAAACTTAAAGGAGGAGCAATTTAACGCCTATGTCCAAGAGGAAAATTTTTAGCACTCTTACTCATGCATTTAAGTGGAACCATCAATATGGGTTCTGACAAAAGAAGCATAAATGAAATCAAGAGAGGGCAGTACCTGCATTGGATGCTGGAAACGATAAATGGCCTTCATATAGAGCAGGAAGAAGTAAAGAAAATCACCGGTATCCAATACTGCATAGGACAACTACGAGAATCTAATTCAGCTATGGGCACCTATTTACGCGATCTGACCAGGGTAGGCTGACAAATGTCTCCTAGATATGCTTCTGTCATGGAGGATAGCTTCCAAAAACGTCCCAGTCAACGGCTAATCCATTCCTTTACATTTATGAGCAACAACGTTGATCTGACCAACAAAAGAGGGTACCAGAATTTAACGCTCGTTAGAAGTACACCCTCCTTCCGTTAATTTGGCCTTCTATAATATTTTAATGAATTCAATGTTTTTATACCATACACATTTGCTAAACTCTGATATACTGAAGGAGCCTTGCTTTAATGATAAGATAACCCTCTTTGCTAAAAAAAGGGGTAAGGTTGCATCAGACTCTTTCTACACCCCACAATATGGAGCTTGGTGGATTAGAATGCTCTCATATAATTCTGCAATGCTACAACAGATGCGGTCCCATTGCTACCTCAGCCAAAAATAACAAAAAGAAAGAGAAACTAAACGCAGCCACCAGAAAAATTTGTCAAGGATAAGAAAAAATAACCCGAGTATCTACGAGAATCAGCCTTCCATACCTTCTAGTTTCCATTGATAGAAACAGACTGCTGAGTTCTGATGAATATTATGGCGAAATTCTATTAACAATAATTAAACATAAATCTCATTGCTCTCCCAAATTACAAAATAAAAAACAAGATTTGCAAAAACGATATCCTTAATCATAATGCGAACTCACAATCATAACAGGCAGTGGCACATAACCATCTGGAACTGGAGCATTCTCATTTCAAAGGTCTAATCAGTTTATACTCTATATGACTTGAAAAAACATCGAAAAATACAGTGAATGATGGTTTAGGATGCCTTTGAGAGTGACGATGTGAGACCATTTACAATCACAAAAAGACAACATTGGGATAGTCTTGAACATAAAGATGCAAGCTTCAGAGAATTAACAGAAATATGACTTTGTTGCACCATAGACACGATTACAGAATTTGACATATTTGTTAATTTAGGAGTTGCGCCATACCTTTGCACTTATACATGACAAAAGTAGCATCAACATGCTGCACTTATATCCATGTAACAAAAGAATTTCCCCAGAACGCGCACCATATCCTATGAAAGAAGGAAAAAAGAAACATAAGCGTCCAAAAGCAGTTTGCCTAACAACTCTCTCTGAAGCACCTATTTGAGAATTGCAATCAATTTAAATGCAAGCATCAACCATTCAACACACAAGCATGAACGAGAAGCACCCGCATAAACATCTGTGGGTTGGACGCATATAAAATAACACTCTGAGTTTGATGCTTAGCATCGGAATTAGTTTTCCAAGGTTTACTAACAAAGGTATCAGAAAGGACAGTCATGTTCGCACGCCCACAAAATGCGTTGCTTGCAGCCATAATTTCAAGAAATGTTCCACTTCAATGATGAGAAAAGGATTCAGAAAGGGACCGACCAGTACTCCAATTCATTAAATAAACAGCCAACCCAATCAACAAGAAAATAAGCTCGGCAACACATACTATTTTGACCTTGTACCTTATAATTGTGAAATGAACATATCAATGACGATAATTTCGTGGACTGCTATAAAATGCACATAATAGGCAAGGCCAAAAACATTGAATTCTGGGGGTGGGGGGGGGGGGGGGGGGGGGAACAAGTCCATGCTTCCTGTAATTACAAACATGCTATGTTTGTTTTCAAGTCCTAAGATCATGGTGCCTAAGCCTAAACAAATCTTTGGGAATATATGTAATCCAAAAAGCCTTTCAGCAGCCAGCCATTCATTAAAAGTGCAATACTATCTGCTAAACGTCAGACAAGCGACAACCCCCGGGGGGGGGGGGGGGGGCGGCAAACAGAGCAACCACCATCAGAGGAGAGGATGCCTCCCCCCCCCCCCCCAAAAGGCAACTTTTCACGATTATTTTATTTTATTACTTACCTACCCCAGTACCCAGTACCTCCCTGTAGTTGTTGTCTGAGAGGGATCTAGTACCTTCGGCGAGGAATTTAGAGAGAAGGGAAAGAGGGAGAGAGAGAGAGGGAAGAAAGAAGAGGGAGCATTAGAGGATAATTTGAGGGAGAAATTGATTAATTCTTCACATGCATAACCATCTCCTTACACTGGACCCGATTATGTACGCTATCGGACAATTTCCGCTACAACCGACTTACTTGACAAGGAAGAAAAGAACAATAAGAACAACAGGAAAACACCTGACAACTGACTTTGGACCTTAATTGGCCCAACTAACCAACCCATTATTCACCCATACTCCTAGCTTACTGGACTTCTGGACTCAGGACCCTAACATTGTCCCAAAATTACATCCATGAAGCGGTTTTCGTGCAATAAGTTATTTGCCATACTTCCCATATCCTTCGGTCCCACGGCTGAGCGAAATTGCACCGACCAACCGATCCACCCAAACAGTAAGCACCTCCACTCAGAAAGAAAGGCAGATGGAGGCGCCCCCGCCGGGTTGGGGGGCGTGGGGGGTTGGATCTGAAAAAAGAGTAAGAACTGAAAAGGAAAGAAAAAAAGACTGAGAAATCAAATCAATTGAGAGAAAATAATTTTCTTGACAATTGTTTGTACATGTGAATTATTAGAAATAAAAATGTTTAGAAATAATCTAGAATATCAAAACCGAAAGCCAAAACCACGCTGGTTACAGCAGCTGTCTTATCTTTTGTCAATGAAAAAATTATATATTATCTTATTTATTAATTAATTGTATCTAACTTTTTTTTTATAGAAAAAAAATCTTATTAATTGTGTCATCGGATCCTTGATATAGGATCAGAGTAATCCTGTTTGTTTAAGTCCCATTCAACAGCCCTAAATAGTCGACTTACTTTTCAAATACTAATAATTCGAGCACGACTCCTCTACTGGAGTCCTATAGAGAGAACCTGAGTTTAATATTGCGCACCACCCCAATCTGGGTCAGTTAAGAGGAGAGCACAGATATAAAAATTTGAATTTGAGATTCGTAATATAAAATCACACCGACTTATTATCAAGTCGCCACCACCTATGTAGCATCTAATTTTATTCATTGTAAAAATGGACCACTCAGACGAGCACGGCAAGTTAGATTGGAGCCTCGCGGCTACGGTACAGAGACCAACGATTTATTAAGAGGGCGTAAGTAGAAGAAACTGTCTGATGTAGAATGCATTTATCATACGGAAACAAATGCTGTATCTAAACTAGAGGTGTGAAACTTTGATTCAATTCAACTGGTCAATTTTAATTTATTCAGAATAATTACATCTAAAAATAATTTGACTTAAAAATGATCTAAATTTAAAGTCAAACCCAATCTAATCTATAACAACTCATGTCATGATTTTTTTTCTTCAGAGAAAAACTAAAATAAATAATTAAAACATTTAAATCATAACTTTTATGTTATGAAAAATAAAGTTTTTACTATTTTCACCATAAATCTTAAATTATTTTCAAAATATTTTCAGATTTTTATAAATTTTTATAATTTCTTTTTAAAAAAATTTTTAATTTTTTAATTTTAAAATTTTTTGAAATTTTTAAAAATTTTAAATTTTCAAAATTATTTATACAAATTTTACGTCATAAAAAAATAATAATGTAGTCAATTTGGGGGTCGACTTGAATCCAAGTAATATCAATTCCAAATAAATCAAAAGTAACTTTTTTTTGTTGTAAACAATAAAAAAATTTATCGTAGGTATATCGATTATCAGATATAAGAGTTAAGATTAAAATAACTTTTATTTAAAACTGTCTCATTTAACCGCCTCCAAAGAGGTAAACCCCCCACACGAATACAAGTGAGGTCAAGCGTCGTCCTGTTGCAAGAAAGCATGGCGATTACCGAATTTAAAACTCATCACTGCGCAACAATTTTTAACTATTTTAGCAACCACCCAATTTTTTGTCAGAAGTGAGCGCGTACGCAGGGATTCAAACTTAAGTTACAAATATAAAAATATACTGACTTATCATTAAATTACTATTTTATGTGGTAAACCGAAAGTAACTTGATTCAAAAATAATCTAACTTGAAATAATTTAACTCTAAAATATATTAAATATGAACTTGATGTGACGATTCGTTTTGACACTTCTAATTTGAACTAAATTTTGTAAAATTACCATCTTAATTTTGTGATCTTTTGTTTTGAGGAATTGTTGTCTGTCATATCCACTTAATTTCTATCATAAGATCTCTAGAGAACAGTGGACATTGCTATCGACAATTTTGTTTGACCGAATTAAATTTATTTAATATCATAGTTTTAAGTAAATTTAATTACATATTAGTTTATACCTTTATTGGAGATTTTTATCTAAACAGATTATAAACCCACTTAATAAAAAATCTGTTAAATCAAATTAGTATTTAGTTAATTTAATCGTATTGTCTTTTTTACTTTATTCTGTTTTTTTTTTCATATTTTTGTGTTGAATTTATTTACAGTTTCAAACTAGAGTAATGCAATGATACTTTACGTGTAAAAAAAAAAAAGTTTACTCAACGAGAAAGAAACGTAGCAAGATCATTGTGGTGCCGCGTGCAGGGTAGCGAACATTCGTCAATTATTCATTACTCATTTGGTTTCACCGTGCACGCGCGTGCCAATGCACCAATTTAAAAAACGCAAGGTTGTCAAAATGATGAAAAGGAAACCAAAAAAGCGAATTTGCGCTTGTGTAGGTCGCTGAAAATCTTTCCTCAAAAAAAAAAAGAAAAAAGGTCACTGAAAATCAAATCAAAATTACAGAAAAAAAAAACATGAAAATTGTGAATGTCACGGAGAATGACTAGGGGAATGCCGTACCATTCACATTTAAAATCTTGCAGCTACTTGTTTTCTTTTTTTTTTTTGGTCGAGAGCTACTTGTTTTCTTATAAAAGCCAACTAACGCTGCCGCCTGTCGCCCTCTTAATTACTCATTTTTGTAATTTGCACGTAGCTGTCGTAGGTGTGTTTATGTGCATTTTAATTTAGACGGGCGGACCACCCATCTCGTTGCTCTGGTGGCTTGACATTTACAGTTGATCAAGTCAAGTGTTTGAGGGTTGGTAGGGAAGAATTTAGACGGGCGGACGGACGGACGGGCGGTAAGTAAGCAACGTGCGCTTTGGCCTGCCGGTCATATAGCTGCTGTTCTGGTTTAGTGTTAGTAGGCCGAAACTGCACTTTTATCTACCTACCCACATACTCCTAGCGCAGTTGAAATAATAGAATGCTGCGCGAAATACAGCTATGAATTTCGAAATAGATATTGTCCCATTAGTCCACGTAAAGAGACCTCGATTGACGATTGGGATCGGGATTGGGAGAGCTTGTCTTAAAAGTAAATTGTTTAAGGGAATACATAGAGCACATCATTTCACCCAAAACCAAAAACAAAACTGCAAAAAAGAAAACAGAAGCACAATATCAATATGTGCACTGTGGATATAGCCCACTTTCACGCATTCATTCCCGGTTGGGTCAAGTCAACGTGGTAAAATATATGAAAGAAAAGTTGGCAACGAAGATCAAGTACTAATTGACCCGACTCTGGCTGGTTGGATCCGTAAAAGGGCCTCTAAAAAGGCAAGAGGCTGAGTGAGTGATAAATACAGTGCTAAATTCCCTTCTATTCTAGTTATCATGTTTTAAGTTCTTATTGAGTAATTAAAATGAAAAAAAGACAACTTATTTTTTTTTAAACATCTTAATAATTAGAATTTATATTTATATTTTATTTTAAAAGTTTTGAGTTTAAATATTAAGAAAAAAGAAGTGAGGTAGGATTAATAATAATAAGAAGTTACCTTTATTATATAATTTACGACTAAATAAATTCTTAATGCACGAAAAAAAACCTTAAAATATTAAGTATAACTTAATAGCTATTAATTTTTAAAAATGATCTCGCTAATTACATTTCCCTCACCACCCCCATCTTTTAAAAAAAAAAAAAGATAATCTTAATATGTTCATCCCATCGCCACCTAACAATTTTTTTTTTTTTCTTGGAAAGCCATCCCAATTGACGACAGATAAATTTGAACAGCAGAAGAGCAAGCAAGAGGCTGAGCCACTCGTACGTACCTAACAATTTACCCCCTAAGGAAAGCACACACCGTTATATCACTAGATAATATCAATTAAAAAGGGCAACGACATCGTTGTAATAGTAATGATAATAATAATGAAATAAATGATATAAACAGGAAAGGAAGAAGAAATGAAAGGGAGGGGGGGAGGTGTGAAGGCGTATTTATGATTTTTATAAATAGCGAAGAGCTCTAACTGCCTTCCCTCCCCACAGCCACAGTCACAGAGACTTCCTTTCTCTCCCTCTGCCCCATACTCCGAGAGCGTGTGTATGTGTTGTTGAGCGAGAGAGAGAGAGAGAGAAAGAAAAACTGACATAGCTCTTGGCTCCAACAACTCCTCCTCTGATCATATTATAGACCCCCAAAGACCCCCTTAAGTAAGTTACTTAATTACTTTTGTAATTAAATCATGCACAGCACAGCACAGCACTAGCACAGCACAGCACAGCACTACTACTTATTCCCATGTTAATGTTATCCCGCTCAGAAGACCATATGGCCATGGATCTCTTCCATAACTTCGTGTATTAATTTGCTCCGCTCTTATATCTCAAAGCCGAAGCCATTAACGGGTCCAATTAAGTTTCCTTTTCCCTTTTCTTTTTTTTTTTTTTCTCTGGGCACATTTCTGCTGGTCACACAGAGTTACAGCGGCTGTTGTATATAGTTAGTGTGACTCAAAAAAGTACAATGAATGTGGGTGGCGGTTAGCTCTTGCAAATTTTTAATTGCTGGGGGTTCTGTCTGTCATTTTAATTACAGGAATCATGACAACTGGCCTTTTGTTTCTGTATTGTTTTTCACTTGATCTGCCAACTTCCTTTTTGTTTTTTTTTTTAATTGCCATCAGAGATGAGATTGTGCATTTTACATCACTTCCCTCCCCCCTCCCCCCTCCGTGTCTTTCAAATGATTGCTATAATATCATAATATATATGATCCAATATCATATCTACTAAGATTCTCTTATCATGACAGAAAGTCAATTTTATGCAAAATCTAATTGAGCTTTGTAACAATTGCTTTTTTTTTTCTTATTGGGTTTAAAATCCTGGATTCTGTTTGATAATGACGCAATGGCCTGGCTTATACTACTGTTTCTTTGTTATCCCTGTATATGTCCGCGGACATGCTTGATCTCCTTCATGCCAGCATTTTTGTATCGGTTTGTCTGTCGTTTCTTTTATATTTTTCTTATTAACAATCCATCAGAGGTGGTATAATTATTACGTTCATTATTTTTTTTTTTTCTTAGGTTCAGCCAAGCTTTCTAAGATGGCCACTCCGTACAAACCAAAGAGCATCCTCATCACGGGAGCTGCTGGCTTCATTGCATCTCATGTATGCAACCGGCTCATTCGAAACTACCCTGAGTACAAGATTGTGGTTCTCGACAAACTCGACTACTGTTCAAATCTGAAGAACCTGCTCCCATCGCGATCCTCTCCCAACTTCAAGTTCATCAAGGGAGACATTGGCAGCGCTGACCTCGTCAACTTCATTCTTCTAACAGAGTCCATCGACACAATCATGCACTTCGCGGCTCAGACCCATGTCGACAACTCCTTTGGGAACAGTTTTGAGTTCACCAAGAACAACATCTATGGCACCCACGTCCTTCTTGAAGCCTGTAAAGTCTCCGGCGATCAGATCAAAAGGTTCATCCACGTCAGCACTGACGAGGTTTACGGGGAGACTCAGGAGGATGCTGTAGTAGGAAACCACGAGGCCTCTCAGCTACTGCCCACAAACCCATATTCTGCCACTAAAGCCGGGGCTGAGATGCTTGTCATGGCTTACGGCAGATCATATGGTTTGCCTGTCATCACTACCAGAGGAAACAACGTTTATGGGCCAAATCAGTTCCCTGAAAAGCTGATTCCCAAATTTATCCTCTTGGCTATGAGGGGAAAGACTCTTCCTATTCACGGTGATGGATCAAACGTCAGAAGTTACCTCTACTGTGAGGACGTTGCTGAAGCATTTGAAGTCGTTCTTCACAAGGGTGAAGTTGGTCACGTGTACAACATTGGGACCAAGAAAGAAAGGAGAGTGATTGACGTAGCCAAAGATATTTGCAAGCTGTTCTCTTTGAACCCAGATTCACATATTAAGTTTGTGGAGAACAGGCCTTTCAACGACCAGAGATACTACTTGGATGATCAAAAGCTCAAGAGCTTGGGATGGTCTGAACGAACTACGTGGGAAGAGGGTCTAAAGAAAACCATGGAATGGTATGTTAGGAATCCTGATTGGTGGGGAGATGTTTCCGGAGCATTAGTTCCCCATCCGAGGATGCTTATGGTGCCTGGAATTGAAAGGAAATTTGATGGACCGGATATTAATGATCACGCTTCTCTCGTGCACGATGATACCAGTGAGGGCAGAATGGTGGTGCCTGCTTCAAAGAAAAATACCTCTGCACACAAGCCATCTCTGAAATTTCTGATATATGGGAGAACAGGTTGGATAGGGGGGCTCCTGGGGAAGCTCTGTGAGAAGCAGGGGATACCCTTCGAATATGGAAAAGGGCGTTTGGAGAACCGGGCACAGCTCTTGGCAGATATTCAGGCTGTTAGGCCAACTCATGTTTTCAATGCTGCAGGAGTGACGGGGAGACCAAATGTGGACTGGTGTGAAACTCATAGAACGGAGACCATTCGGACCAATGTTGTGGGTACTTTAACCTTGGCAGATGTCTGCAGAGAGCACAACCTGCTGGTGATGAATTATGCGACTGGTTGTATTTTTGAGTATGATGATGCGCATCCAGAGGGCTCAGGAATAGGATTCAAGGAGGAAGACAAACCAAATTTCATCGGTTCTTTCTATTCTAAAACCAAAGCCATGGTAACTTCTTAACTTGTCCTTTTTTTTCTTTCTTTTTTTTTTTTTTGAAAAAAAAAAACATGGGAAATCTTTTTCGCATACCCAGCACCCCTGTACTCATTCTCATTCTCAATCAATGTTGTCTTGCGTCAGGTAGAGGAGCTGCTGAGAGAATATGACAATGTTTGCACCCTAAGGGTCCGGATGCCGATATCATCTGATCTTAGCAATCCGCGGAACTTTATAACAAAGATTTCACGATACAACAAGGTGGTCAACATCCCAAATAGCATGACTATACTGGATGAGCTTCTTCCCATTTCGATTGAGATGGCCAAAAGGAATTTGAGGGGCATATGGAATTTCACAAACCCAGGTGTCGTGAGCCACAATGAGATACTGGAGATGTACAAAAAGTACATTGACCCCAGTTTCAAGTGGGTCAATTTTACACTGGAGGAGCAGGCCAAGGTTATCGTTGCCCCTCGTAGCAATAATGAATTGGATGCGTCCAACTTGAAGAAAGAGTTCCCTGACATGTTGTCCATCAAAGACTCTCTGATTAAATATGTCTTTGAGCCCAACAAGAAAGCTTAGATGGAGGATGAGCAGAAGGAGGAGGAGGCCGAGCAATGCGCATCAAACAAGGATTTACAAGCTCCGAAGCCCAGGCCCTCGAGAGTGACTCTACTGCATTTTAGACTGTTAAATTATGAAAATAATTTCTTAATTGTTTTCTTTCGTGAGCATTTAGCTTTGTTTGATGGTTAAGTGACGCACCTTTTTTTGAGTTTCAAAATAAATAAATAAATAAAAAAGCTTTGTTTGGCGGTTGGGTGAGGGGAGTTTGAGCAGATTCAGTCCAATCAAAGGGTCCCACTCTCACCACCGCGTAATGTATATTTTTTTAATCTTTTTAAGTGATTATGAAGCTATATATTTGTATTCATTATATTCGTATCTTTTAAGTTCTAATAAACTCGGCAATTTTTTTTCATAAAAAAAAACATACAGAGTTTAAAATGTGTAATGTTAAAATTTAATATATAACTTATATCTTATTTTTTTCTAATCATGTGTCTGAATTGTGAGAAATTGATAATAAAAAAAACTTTTTTTTAAAGAAAGGTCAAAAAAAAGAGTTGCATCAAAAAAAATTATTGAAATAGATGCTAAATAAGTGAGAAAGAAACTCTTGAAAAAAGATATTTAAATAAATAAAAAAATTACAAAAAAATAGTAATTTTTTTTCTCTAATCCTATAACCATATATTCATGCTCAATTTATTATTTTTTTAATCTATTTAACACAACTGATTAAAAGTAGGCCACTTAGAACATTAAGAATGTGTACTTAAGTAAAGGTTCAAATGCCTATCTAAGGTAGTAAAAAATGCACTCCATCACTCAGATTGAGCGTCTATCACCTCAATTTATTATTGTTATCACCGAGAAGATACCTACAAAAAACATATTGGATCATTGGCGGGGCTGTCTGACAGTAATCGTCACGTACATGTGCGTGCTCACGCCAGATTTGACATTTCATTCGCAATTCCATTTGTGTGTCGGTGAGATGAAGAGTCGAAAGCCAGCATTAAGCAAGGCCAAATCCGTCATTTTTGGTGTATTGTATTTGTAGCTATTTATGTATTCATGTATTTAAAGGCAAGAGTGTTCACGATTTGATTTGATTAGTCAAATTAAATTTTTTTAATTATTTTTAAATTAAAAATTTTAGTTGTAAAGAATTGAAAATTATTTTTAAACTGAATTTTCAGTTAATTAAAATTTGATTAATTAAAAATTTTAATTTAATTTTGATTAATTGTTCAATTAACTAAATTTAATAATAAAAAATTTTAAAATTATAATCTAAACATAAAAAAATTATTATTGATATATATTGTTTTAAAAAAATTATAACTATTATTATATATAAAAAAATAAATAAAAATTATTTGA
This sequence comes from Carallia pectinifolia, assembly GCA_037832335.1. Classification (NCBI taxonomy): domain Eukaryota; kingdom Viridiplantae; phylum Streptophyta; class Magnoliopsida; order Malpighiales; family Rhizophoraceae; genus Carallia; species Carallia pectinifolia. The sequence goes on from CM075451.1 coordinate 2,997,955, forward strand.
AATATAATAATATTTCATTAACATCTATTTGTTAATATTTGTTGTATTAGTAATAATTTTTTTCTTATTTTTAGAAATAAAAAAATATAATAATGTTTTGATTCGGTTCAGTTAACTACGATTTTTTAAAATTAGAAACTGTAATTAAATTAAAATTTTTTATTTTTATTTAGTTCAATTAACTAAAAATTCAGTTTAATTCACTTTAATTTGTCCAATTACTAAAATTTTGGATTTCTTTAAACATCTCTACTTCAAGGGACATTTGAACTACAATGCTACCCTGTTTCGCAATTGACTGGACCTGTTGTTATGGTTTTGCGCAGAAATAATTTATGCAATTTCTGTTTTTTGGTGCAAAATTATTAGCATGTAGCTTATACCCCGTGTCACACAAAGGCTCCCAGTCACAGCGCCTACTTTGCTAGAGTCTTAATTTTAATGAAATGAAAATTTCTGGTGAAATTAATTTTTTTAAACCATAAAAAAAAAAGTTCTGGTCATAATAACTGTTGGCCAAGGTCAATCTTTGTACAATTGATATATTCATTTAATTTTTTTGATAAAAAAGATTTACTATCTAAATAATGATATAATCAAATAAAACTTCTTATTAAAAATTAGTGTAAATGTGGAATGTAAAATTTATTATCGCACTCAATCTTTTTCAATTGAAAGAGTACCTAATTGTTTTGTTAAAAAAGAGTTCAATTGTAGAAATTGGAACTTAGTTCATCAACATAAAAAAAAAAAAAAATAGTTCATCAACATAAAAAAAAAATTAGAGAGTTGTTATATATATATATATATATATATGAATGAAAAATCAAGAGTTATCATATACATCCTATATCTCACATTCGCAAAATGTTTTGTCGTGCGTGTATAGAAATATTTGAGCGCGAATGTATACGACGGTGATGATGGACACATAATTTTTTAACTTTCCCCGTGGCCTAGAACGCGGCATTGCTTTTTGGCATAAAATAATTGTTTTTCAACATATAATCATAGAAGTGCAGTACGTGTATATAATAATTTAAATTATTAAATTATAATAATATATTAAAATTTTAAAAATAAATTATTAAAAATTATTAAATTAATTACATATATTTTATTTAACTTATTAAATATATTCACATAATATTACTTATCAAGAGGTATTTCAAACCTCAACATTACCAAATTAATACCACCTGGACTGCTTCTTCCTTTACTGGGTGATACTTCTTATTAATAATAATAATAATAATAATAATAATAATAATAATAATAATAATAATACCATAAAAATAGTAGAAAAAATTAAAAAAGACATAAAAGTACCATAAACTAGTTATACACATCAAAAAAAAATTTTAAATCAAGATTTAAAGTTAAATTAAGTATATTTAGAATAATATTAAATATTTTTAAAATTTAATATTAAAAATAAAAAATTATTAATATTATATACTTATAATTACTTTACAACTAATTTTTTATGTATTATAATTATTTGATTGTATAATAATACTGTTTCTATATACCTCAGTCGGACTCAAAATCATATTACATAAATAATAATAATAATAATAATAATAATAATGATAACGAGAGAAAATAACTACAAAACAATAATAATTATCAAGACTGAAGAGAAATCCTTAAAAAAAGAAGGGAAGAAAGAGCGTCAGACAAAGAAAATAAGATTGTGGGAATTTTTATTTCAATTTTTTTAATTGAATGTAATTTATTTATAATATTATATTATATAATAAGTAAAATTTATTTAAATAAAAAATTTAAAAATAATAATTAAATAATATTAAATTATTAATTAATTTTATTAAAAAAATAAAATTAATAAACACTTAAAATTACGGGATAATCAACTTTTTAGACCTAAACCTTTGTGATTTTTTCTATTTGAGACTTAAACCTTTTAAGTTTTCTATTTAAGGCCTAAACTTTTATTTTTTTCTATTCAAGTCCTTTTATATGATTTACCGTTAACTTTTTCGTTAAATCTAACGGAAATAGGATTAAAGTTAACGGAAAAATTAACGATTTTACTGTAAAAGGTCTTGAATAGAAAAAAAAATAAAGGTTTAAGCTTTAAATAGAAAACTTAAAAAGTTTAGACTTCAAATAGAAAAAATCACAAAAGTTTAGACCTAAAAAATTAGTTATCCCCTTAAAATTACTGTTTGGGAGAACTACTAGCATTGACGCCGTGATCACATCACATCTCACTCATTCGAGTGCGGCAGTGACTCTCTCCCTCTCTCTCTCTCTCACTCTCTCTCTCGTGCGAATAGAAATTCAACTCGAAAATCAAATCAGAAATGGATCGCTGCAATTTCCGTCTCCCTCGACTCTATTTCTCTTGAATTTTAACTTATTCTGCCATTCCTTTTATCTAATCCATCCATCCTCACCTCTCTCAGATTCAGTCGTAATTTCCTGTGCGAAGACTAAGTTGAGTTCGTGGGAGGAGATTGACAAAGCACACAGACTGTACTGAGTACTGAGTACTGAGTACTGAGTGTATCTGCATCTGTATGAGGAGGAGGAGAAGGTGGCAGTGGTGGCGGAGTCTCAGTCTATAGTAATAGTAATAATAATAAATCAATTGTTCGACCGGTGGAAATCAAATTAATAAAGGAGAAGAAGTGAAAGCGATCGTTGATTTCTCGCCGACACGCACAGTGTGTGAAAGCGAGGATAACTAACTATGAAGTTGTACGTTTCGACGATCACCGGGATTAAGAGATTCTTCTTGATTTCCTCCTCCAACTCCGTCAGTACTGCCAGTGGCAAGGCATCCACTCTGGCTGCCCCGATTTGCAGGCGTTTTTCGAGCGGGACTCTTCTGCTCCCCTTGCTCCTCCTCCTCCTTCTCCTCTTGCTCCTCGGGATTGTTTTCCCCTTCCTTTTTGTCAAAATTACCTTTTCTGTTCTTCAATCCCCGCCTCCTGGACTCGGTAGGTATATTTTATTAATTAATTTCCCCCCAACTTTGCACCTTTTCTTTTCGCCTTTCTTCTTCTTCTTCTTCTCTTTTTAAATCATTTATTTATTTATTTATTTATTTTGCAATGATTCTTTGTCTTCTTTTTTAATGATCGGCGACTTTTTTTTTTCTTTGTTTTTGTTTTTGTGGCTTTTTAGGAGATTGCTTGGTGTGGAGGATTTTGGGCGGGATTGATCCTTCGAACGCATCTCTGGTAACTTATTAATTTAATTTTTTTTTTAAATTTAATTCAATGACTATACTGCGCTTCACATTTTTCGTTTTTCTTTTTTCTTCTTCTTTTTATCTTTATCTTTTTTTTTAGGGCTTGTTAATTTGGCTGATTTTCTTTTCCTCATTCAACCCACTGACGGGCGCGCATGCGTCTGAATCTTGAAGAGAGAGTAATCTATGTGCAATGCACTAATTAACTTTCCTCTGATTCAGTTTCTGCCCGAAGGGGATCCGTAAACAAATTCACAACGAGTATATTAGATAATATTTTGGTAAAAGAACAGCAATAGTATCAACTTTTGTAAGTTGTAACCCAGGTAACCGGCTGTGGTAGTTGTCTTTCGAAAATCCAGGCCGAAAAAAAAAAAAAAAAACAAATAGCCTAAGATTATCTGTTTATCCGGGACTGCAAAGAACAAATTGTTCAGTTAGGTCATTTTCATTTCATCAATTTCTATGTAGGTGTGTGGGGGCACGCGGCTTCTGCTTAGTTAGCTGGTTTATTTATTGTTATGTGACTGATTGCTTGAGCAATTTTGTCCTATTTTCTGGCCTTTTCTTCTTTTATTTTTTTTTTCATTAAAAAAAATACTCGCAAGTTGTCTTGCCGAATTTTATGTTATTTTGGTCCTAATTAACACGCGTCGTCGGCATGGCTCAGACCTTTGTTTACCGCTGGTCTAGGTGTCCATCATTTTTTCTAGGTTTACGTGTGGGACACAACTGTCCTGGATTTTGTCAAATCTTTAAATTCAGATTTTCTTTTTCTTTTTTTAAAAATTTTAAATTCAGATTTTCAAATCTTATTAACGAACTTATTATGTATTTCAAAAAAAAAAAAAGGTATTTGTTATGATTGATCTTTGACTTGATTTGATGAAGTGGAGATGAATTATTGTTTCTTGAGACTTTAATTCGTTGCTCCCATTTTGAGGCACATTGCTGCTAATTTTAGTTTGTAGTTGCACGCTCTTATTATTCACCAGCGAGTAGTTATTAATATTGCCAAATTTTGGTCAGATTCTCTCTTTTTTTTTTTTTTTAATTATATTTTAAATATATTTAATATTATTTTAAATATATTTAGTGTTATCTTTAAATCTTAATTTTTTTAAAAAAATTAAACTGTTTTTTGTTTTATTATAATTTGGCCATATTATCACCGTATTATTTGGCCACTAAACTTTTCCGATTATTATTATTATTACGCAATTAACAACATGGGAGTACATCCAATTACCTTTCACGTGACTTGAGAGAGAAATCAATGGCAATCCTCTTAACTCTTACTTGTTTTGGAAGGGAAAAGGAAAAAGAAAAAAGTGGAAAAGAAAAAAAAATATAATTATTATAATTTAACTTTTATATTTTTTTTCTTAATTGTTTATATTTTTTCAATCAGTTTATTTTTGTTATTATTATTTTTATAAATTATTATTCATTTTTTTCGTTATATTTTTTTCTCTTAATTTTTTATGTTATTTCAAATAATTTTATTTTTTATCTTTTTTTTTTTTCTTTCTCTCCTCCTTAGCCACTTTTTTTCTCGCTCTAAATACACTGTTAAGTCTTGTCTCGTGTCGACATCGGATGGGTATCTTTTTGGGTCTTTCGAAAAAAAAAACAAAAAAGGAAAGTATGGGTGGTTTTGTTCTGTGGGTCTCGTGATTCGTGCAGCATAACATATACATTGGGAAGAATGCAAAATTGCGGGGACTGGGAGTGGGACTGGACTGTGGGTACAAGTATAAGCGCCTTTTCATTCGAGGGTCTGTCGGTAACTCGGTATTATACTTGTTGCCGTTGCCTTCTCTTCCACTCCCACGTTGCCCAGTTATCCCGCAATGCAATCGTGTATTAATTTCCCCTCCACGGTTTCTTTTTCCTGGGACAACTTCCACTTTCTTTATTAAATACTCTGATTAAATCACGAGATCGCCGAGCCAACAGATATACAGCATTTTTTTACTGTTGCCACTAAAATTTGGCTGCTTCTCCTTTTAGTTAGCCAATTGATAATTCCAAAAAGCTGGAGCTTTTCTCCAGTGGAATAAGGAAGTAAATTAAGAACAATTCTGGTAGCTGGCAGCTCACTAGTATATGTCATCGCACACGTCAACGCGGTTTGGTTTTTTTAGATCATTTATGCCAGTTGCACGCATTCTGGGACCCACAACATATGTGGCTCTCTTGCGGCACGTATGGTTTGCTGTTGCTGTGGTCAAGAGTTGCTGTAGTTGTGGGGCCGAAGCATGATCCCTCCTTGTCTAAGGCCCGGTGCTAATAGTTTTCGACTTGTTTCTGTGTAATTCGCATAATATGGATGGACCGATTTAACTTAAAAGAAATTGAGAGAGGAACTGATAAGGGCATTCGTGGAGGCAAATGAAGGCGGCACAAATGAAAATGATTTACAGGTTCCCACAGAATCATTCGATGAGCTTGTCAGGCAAATGGCATCAAACCCGCTAGACATAAAGGATTTTGCTTTCGGCACCAAAGCCATGGTACGGATATATACACATTCCCCCTCTTTGGCATAAGACAATACTAATGTGGATATATTTGTGTATAAACCTGCATTCGAATACTAGTGATGAGCATGATTGACTTCACAATTAGCTTCCAAATTTTATTTTGTGATAACGTTTACAAAATTCGAAAATTTTTCTTCTAGAGGATGTAACTTGTGCTTACTTTTTCCAGATTTTCCGTTTTCCAGTTAGTTTTAGGCATCTGTATCTAAAGGTGTATATATGTTGCGACTTCTTTTTGCCTTACAGCTTCATTTAGTTCGTTTTTTTTTTTTTTTTTGTTCCTTTTGAATATGAGACAGTATGTTGGTGTCAAGTGATTCAGAAGCATCTTCGCTTCTTAGCATCTCAAACTCAAAGTTTCCCGAAATAAGTGGACTTGGTGGATTTTATGTTGGTATGACAAAAGTAGTTTTTCTTTCTCATTTGGGATTTATAAGAAGTGCCGAATGGCCAATGACATGTTGCCTGTCACCTTATCAACTGACATTAAGCTAGGATGTCACGTCTCTGAATAGGTGGTCTGTTTGTTATTGCAAATGCATATAGAGTTTGTTTCGGGCTACAAGGCATAGTGTTTTGGCCCTTCTTGCGTTTGTCATGTTTTGGTGTCAGACAGCAGAGATCGAAGCATCAATTTATCTCACCAATTGATTTCATTATTATTTTAGGACATTAGGCATGTTACTAGGTAACGACAGAGCATGCAGGGCTATGAAAGCTGATAAGGAACACTGGACCAGGAAGGAATCTTATTAAAAAAAACAAACCTATACATTTAGCCATTTATTTCAACTTTTAGAGAATTCTGTCCTTGTCACGTCACCTAGCTCCAAGTATCTTACAAGTCTGAGCTTTTTCTGTTCAATATGTCAGCTGTTAAGGATGGAGCACAAGGTCAATTCAGCTAGACGGCGTGAAGAAATCTACTGGCATTTAGCTTCACACGGTGTACCAAAAAGCCTACACTGTGTGTGCCTGAAATTAGCCGAACAATATGCCATGAATTCCGTGGCCAGATCACATTTGCCTCCGCCCGAATATACTTCTCACCTCACTAATCCTTCCTTTCATCACGTTGTTCTCCTAACTGATAACGTTCTTGGTGCCTCTGTAGTCGTATCTTCTGCAGTCCAAAACTCTGTCAATCCTGAAAAAATGGTATTCCACATTGTCACTGATAAGAAAACTTACACTCCAATGCACGCTTGGTTTGCGATCAACCCTATTGAATCAGCAGTAGTGGAAGTCAAAGGATTGCACCAATATGATTGGTCTGAGGATGTAAACAGTGGGGTTCAAGACATGTTAGAAATTCAACGTCTAATTTGGAGCCATTACTATAACAAATTGAAAGAGGAAAATTTTCAGCATGTGGGAGAGCTAAAGAGAATCCTAGAGGCTTTAAGGCCTAGCATCCTTTCGCTTTTGAATCATCTCAGAATATATATTCCAGAGGTATTGTTCAAAACCTACATATTGCCTCCTATTATTGGATGAATGATGCAAAATATATGGAGATGACAATTGACATGTCATTTGAATTTTATGGGCCATACAGCTGTTTCCAGATCTCAACAAGATAGTGTTCTTGGATGATGATGTAGTAGTGCAGCATGACATATCCGCTTTGTGGGAATTTGATCTCAATAAGAAAGTTGTTGGTGCAGTCGCCAACTCATGGTGTGGTGAAAACTGCTGCCCAGGGAGAAGATACCGGAACTATTTAAATTTTTCTCATTCAATAATTTCATCTAATTTCGATGCTGATCGTTGTGCTTGGCTTTATGGAATGAACATCTTTGATCTTGAAGCTTGGAGGAAGACCAACATTACAAAAAATTACCATCAATGGTTGAAACTCGTAAGAAAATTACCTGTGCTTCCTTCACAAAGCTGGGAATTAGATACTGACTAAAATGTTTGTTTTCTAAAATCCCCATTATCCTTCATCCTATTCTATTTTTGTTTACTTGGTCCCTTCTTAAAAGGATGATTCTTTACCAACTGAAGGGCGAAGGCCACTGGAATCTGGGTAAAACTTTAGTGATAATAGGAACTGCAGTAACTCTGAATTGCTACGTGAATCATGATAATCATCTGCAAAGGGGAAAAAAAAATCAGTTTATGTATTTGTGATATTGAACATACAATGCTTCAATCTGGACAATATGTTTTGACTTTGGATTAAGAGAAATATAAACTACATTTTTTTTTTCTTTTTCCAATCTCGGTCAAAATAGCACAGATTGGTTGTCTCGGACAACTTTGTATAAATAGTCATGTTGCAAAAATGTGTTAATACTAAAAGCTAAAGAAAAGAAAAGAAAAACAAAACATATCATGATCACTCTAATATTCTCAGTTATCAATGAACCGGTTGTTCATATTTTTTGTTTGCATAATACAATTCATCTTCTTTGCAGAACCTCAATTCAGGATTGGAGTTATGGCAACCTGGGGTACTTCCACCAGCGTTACTTGCTTTTGAGGGATATGTGCAACCTATTGATCCATTATGGCATGTGGCTGGACTAGGTTATGCGCCTCCAGAGGCTCATGAAGAGATTCTGGAAACAGCTGCTGTTTTACATTTTAGTGGTCCTGCAAAACCATGGCTTGTGATTGGTTCCCCTGAGGTAAGAAACATATGGACTAGACACATAAATTTTTCAAACAACATTTTAAGGAAATGTACATTTATGGATTGAAAGGAACAAAGTTATTATATCTAATGATCAAACTGGTGGCTTGGTGTGAGACCAGAGGGAAGAAGGTTTGGCCTTCAGTCTCTGCTTGCACTGGGCTGACCAGAGTGTGATATTGGTCATTTCTTGTGTATAACATAAAGCAGTTGAAGATACCATGGAGTACATTATATCAGGGTCTTTAAGATGCTTATCATGGATGTAGTTCTTAGCAACATTGTACTCTACATCTCTGATAGTTTTTGTCAAAAGTAGTTGTTAGTCTTGCCTTGCAAATCTTCCAATTTTTTTTTTTTTGGTTCAATTACATGAAAATTCACCTCAGCTTTTTCTGCTTTTCAAACCACGTTCTTGGATTGTATAACAATTTTTTTTATTTATCAAAAGATTGGCAGTTCTCTACATTCCTGTCCTGCCGTTACTAGTCATGATGTCTCATCAGTTTGTGCCTCCCCATTCATGGGAAGCAGGTCAGTTGGGATGACTGAACGACTGTTTGGCAATGTACGTAGCTTCCTTTTTCATCGATCGTTCGCAATTGGCGAGTGGTCTATGGAGGCATAACAAGTATTAGTGTAATCGGCTCCTCAGCAGCTTCACTTCTAACTTCTTGCAGATATCTTTAAAATCGCTGGCCGCACTTGATATTGAAGGATTAATAAACTTTTCGAACAATTTCATCCCTGATAAAGAAGGATGAGGAGCCAAATTGCCATGCTGAACCCCATAATGACTCGTTGGATTTGGGTTGGGTTGAGTAGATTAGAGTTAGTTCTGGCGGAGATATTTTCCACTCTCGATTGAGAAAAGTGAAGAAGGAACAGCTAACCCCATTCGATCCACTCCTATAATACGAATATTAGTAATACTAATAATTATAATATTTTCATAGTCAATATATAATTAATTAACAGTATTCATTTAAGCACATAATTAGAAGGGGAGAGAGGGAGAGAAAGAGAGCGTGGCAGACATTTGAGTGCAATGGATGAATAAAGTCGTGCAAACTATAGCTTGTTGACGTTTTAGTTCAATTTTTTTCCATGCCGAAAATCTTCCGAATGTCACATACTACATACGAATTTACCACTCTCAACTTTATATGATCAGTGAAGAGAACAATAGGATAATTAGATGTATAGATTCGAGAAACATATTAAGGCTTTACAAAAAAATTTACATTAAATATTACATATTGCAATAGAATGTGTTTTTGAATGAGTATTGTTTCGCAACAAATAGATGCTCAATATAACAAATTTCCCCACTAATCTCGTAATTCTCAACAGCAACACCAACCTTACTGCTTTATTTGCTCCTTCATCAAATATAAAGAGCAGTGTGATTTAGGAATATATAGATGAAGACACAATCAATCTGATAACATGTAATAGTTTATTTAATTTTTTTTTCTTTTTAGGTTCAACTATTAATGATTTATATTGCTAAATTAACTTTCATCATGTCTAACTTACACTTAGGTATTTTGGGAATACAAACACGTGTCAAGAATCAACGCCTTTCTTAAGCCCATGGCCCAAAAGGTTCGTGTGGGCCACCGTGGCCAGAGCATAACATACAAATATTTGAGTGATTCTTCTCTCTTTACTTATCTTGATGCTGGAGGAAAGAAAACTTTTGCCTGACTTGACCCACAGAAATTCCTTAACTTTTTTTTGTTTCTTTCTTTGTTTTGTCAGAAATTCCTTACTTTACTTAATCAGTTTCATGACTGTGCTAGTAAATGCGAATAAAAAGGCAAATGCAAAGCACACCGCCAAGGCATCAAACCGTCCTCGCCCATTAAATGCCCAGTCGAACACTGTCCCCTTACTATATTCTTTGGCATTGGCATTTGTATTTTTGATTATTGCAACTCAAGACTCCAAAGAGAAAAAAAAAAAAAAAAAAAAAACAAATTGAGGAACATATTTTTGCAACAGAACGCTGTAGCAACTTTCATCATCAATATGGCTGTTCTCGGAGCAATTGCTAAGCGTCTGGACACCCTCATTGGGTAAAGGGAAACAGGCCATAAGTGTTTGATTTAGTTACTCTTTTTTTTTTTTTTTTTCCCTTAAAAAAAGGCTCGTATAGCATTTTGATTGTCAATTGGTCTAACAGCCTGACGTGGTGCTTTTGAATTGATTTTTGCAGGCCGGGGATCATGCTGCTTTTCCCGTTGTAAGTGGAAGGGACCCTTTTTGATTTTCTTAAATCATGATCTAATATATATGTGAAATCTGAATGAGATGTACTAATTACAGATATGCATCCCTGCGAGCCATCGAGAGCCCGTCAATGTTTGATGACCAACAGTGGCTAACCTATTGGATTATTTACTCTTTCACTACTCTATTCGAGTTATCCTGCTGGAGAATCCTGGTTTGGTAAGTTTATTAATCTAATCTCTATTCCTGCAGCTTATACGTATTTATTCAATATTCATGTTATGTAGTTAATAAAATGTTGTGCACTGCACTACTGCAGGCTACCGTTCTGGTCATACATAAAGCTATTGTTTTGCATGTGGTTGGTGTTGCCCATTTTCAATGGAGCAGCATACATATACGAGAACTTGGTGAGGAAGTATGTGAAGGTTGGCGCGAGAGTGGAAGGAAATTATTCAGAGGATCAAAGAAAAGTTCTCCAGATGATGAGCCTTGATGCTCGTAAATCAGTCGTCCGATATGTGGATAAGTACGGCTGGGAAGCTGTTGACAGGGCAATCAGAGCTGTAAGACAAAATTTCCCTCAAACTATATCTACATTGATTTAATTTTAATTAATTTTCAATAAATATTTCAGCTATATATATTATATCAAATTTATATTAATTTGATATAATAAGCATCCTTTTTCATTGGGTTAATTAATTTTCATATTTTCAGGCTGAGAGAGAAGCAAAGAAGCATTGAGAGATCAAAGTTGCTCATTCTTCACTTTGTGCTAAATTAGTCAATTGTAAATCCTCAAGGGAATGTGCACTTGAATCAATTATTAATTCGTGTTCACGGTGTATAGTTATAAGAAAACGAAACGTAATTGCTTTAGTGCATACGTACATCTTGTAAATAATGTACAAGCACAAAGGACTTTTACTTTTTCAGATGTTTTTTTTTTTTTCAAAAACAAGAAAAAAAAAACTAACAATCCCCGTTGTAAGCACAACTTGCAATATATGAGATGGTTAAAAAAAAAAAAAAAGGTACAGAACTGGGAAGATCATAGATAGATAGAGAACGTCAAATGAATGAATAGTTTCCTGACAAAAAAAAAAAAAAATTTCATTCATGTAATAGTAAAGAGTAATTAGTAAAAGAAAGAAAAAGATTTTTGTCATTCATGAAAATTTTTCTTTTTTAGTTTGCAACGAGCCTTATTAGGTATTTAAAACAAGAAAAATAAAATTTAAATCTCTTACATGCTAATTGAAGGAGATTCTGTCAATTCATGCAGCATAATCAATTCAATTGAATTGGTATAATAACATTAACGGCCATTAAAGTACGTCAGAAGAAGCCCAAGAAGAGCACAGCCCAACTTACGAACAATCATTAACAGACAAAGTCCATCCATCCAAATTCTCAGCCCAACCCAACCAAAATGAACCAAAGCCAGTTGGCCCCTCCCCCGCTCTCCCTCTCGTTCTCTCTCTCTCTCTCTCTCTCTCTCTCTCTCTCTCTCTATATATATATATATATATATATATACGGCTACAGCCATATATGCCCAATGCCCCTGGGCCATGCCCATCATTTCTTTGCATTTGTTTCGCGTTTTTCTAGGATTATGAATTATCCCATCCTTCATTAACGTCAAAAATTTGGTGCTCCCTCATACTTGTTTGCTCTAATCTAATCCCACCCATCCAGTCAAAACCGAAAAAAAAAACAAAAAAAAAGAATATGATATGATTCGTGGGGAATGGGGCGGGTTCAGGAAGGGACCCAGAAAAGTTAGGAATAAGATGATGAGACGAAGAAACAAAACAAACGCTACAAGATTACGGGTCCGGCTAGCTACAAGATACGAGGGGTGTTTAGCTTTGTTGTTGTAAATTATTGTTACTAATTGTTAATTGTTATTATTGATTATTTATTATTATTGTTAATAAATAAAATAAAACTTAATATTTGATTAAATTAATACCAACTATTACAGATTAAATAATAAAATAATTATTTTATATATTTTATTTTCGTTTTATTATAATAAATAATTATTCTTTTTATTAATTTAAACAAATCTTGTAAAATTTATCTTATATATTTATAAACAAAAATTTATTAAATTTGTGATTTAAAGATTAATTATAATTTATAATAAATATTATTATTTTTAAAAATATTATTTTACTATATGAATTAATGTGTTTGAAAAATTATCATTATTTTTACTTATTCTTTACACAATAAAAAAATAAAAAAATAGAAAAGAGAAAAGTCCTAATAATATACACGTTGGTTTTGCTCAAAAAACAAAAAAAAAAAAACAACACGCTGGTGCCATATTTTAATAGAATAATATTACTTTATTACACTGACTACAAAAGAAAAATAAGTGCAAAAGTTAGTTATCAGCTATTGCTGACAAGAATAAAAAGTAATTTAGAGGTGATTTTCTATTCAACTGCTGTTAGGTCCTCTTATCAGTAATCAATAAGTACAAAAATTTTTAACCAAAAAAACCAAACACTGTTAAAGCTACTGCTGACAACTGAACAGCAATTAGTAAGCTTCAAACGCAAAACATGCTAGAACGCACCTGATTTTCTCTTCAACGGAGATCACACATAACCATATTCCCTTGTGCTCCCTTTTTCTTTGTCATAAGCCTTATACCAAAACGTAACAGGTAGACTCTCAGGTTGAATCTCTCTCGGGTTTTTTTTTTTGTTTTTTGTTTGGGGGGAAGGAGGGGGGGGGGGGGGGGTGGGGGAAGAGGGAGAGGCGAGCATGCTAGGTAACGATCTACCGAACCAATGAATATTTTACAGGAGTGGAGCTGATGGGTATATTAAATAACAATTTAGGAAACCAAAGGTGATTATATATCAATGCTGAATGTCCGAAATTGAAAGCACATAGCGAAAATCCTGATTCAGTCAACTTGATTGATCGTTTTTGCTTAGGGTCGCATTACAAAGGCAATGACAAATTATGTACAACCAAAAACACTTGGTGTGCATGCAGTAGATTTGTAGACATAATGCAAGACATCAGTCAGACCAGAAATTTGACACCCAAAACTCCAAGAGAAATTATCTGGAGTCATGTCAAGACCTGGAAAGTACCCCCATGAAGCCCAAAGAACATAAGATAATCAGCTTACAAACAGCGCAAATGACCAAAACAACAAAACTTACAAGAAGAGTGATTGCCATAATTTTAGATTTGCCATCCAAAATGCAGTCGAAGATGCAACAGTGCTAACAGTTATTCACGCATTAATTCTCTTATTATAAGAGTTCTGTTTTGCACACAATATGACGCCTTTCATGCATTTATATCCCTGCACCTGTATGAGTCGGCTGACAGGAAAAACGAACTGAACATGCCAGGCAGATGTGTCGATCACAATGAGCTATTAGCATCACCAGTATATCCTCCCCTCTGCATACAGAAGGAAACCACCAACACAAGCTTTGTCATTTGACGGCAGGGTAAGAAATAAAATTCCGTATTCATTGAGGAAATATTCACTCATCGTCATCGGCTCATATATCTGGAGGAATAGCTGCTTGGATTCAGACGATCTCTCTTCAGTAAGACCTTGAAGATAGGAAGACATTTAAATGGCCCTTTCTGCAAGGTACAAACCATAAAAGAGCAGCACAAAAATCAATGCCATATCGACAAACCTAGCAAGTTTAAAAAATGTACAGCATAATTCTCCAGCAAAGAAAAATGTACAGCATAAAAAACACAATGCATTCACGGTGGTACTTGTAGAAAATAATAATCCCACCATCAAAACAGACAAGAATCCAAAAGGCCAATAGTTTCTTCTTCTATCCGCCTCTCCCACTCAGCAATGCCTTTTTTTGGCCTTCAATAATTTTATTGTGGTCTTTTCACCAATTCTTGGCGTGCATTTTGCACAAGGCCTCAAGATCCTCGCAAATCTCCCAAACATTTGAACTCTACTGGAAGTTTTTCTGGTCTAGTTTGCTTATCCAAAACAGTCACTGACTACTGTTCAAAATATCCTTGTTGAGATCCATGTAATATTGTCACCAGAGTGCTGAAGATTATGGCGTCAAAGGAAAAGGAGGCCTCAAACCAAATGGTATGCATGTAAACGCATGTACCCAGAAACTAAGAAACATGACCTTGCAACACATAGAGTTATTACCTTCCATTGGCTTGCATGAGCAAGCCGATTGCTTATGGCATCCAACCTTGCTATTATTTCTCTGAATGTTGGTCTCCTGAATGGCTCCTCACTCCAACATTCCTCTATTAACCTGTACAAAGGACAAATGATTCTTGACCACGCCTTAACCATTATCAGGAAGTTTCCAATGGTTTTACATGCTCAAAGATAAGCAGCATGGTTACATAAAACAATTACTCTTTTAATCCATTTGCATAGCATTTTGCAGGAGAATTGAATGGGGGGCGCTCATTTGCAGCATATACTTTAGGAACTTCAATCTCTTGTTTCGTAGGAAATGGAGGACAACCTTCAATCATCTACAGAAACAAAAAATAACTAAAACCCTCAGCATTCTGTACATTAGGAAAATGACCTGTTTTACCACACTGCCACCTGAGTGACATCCCCCCCCACCCCCCTCCAGTCCCCAATAAAGGGGAAAATAACCTTTGGCGAGTGGATTTGAGGATGCTAATGTTGTCAATAATGTTCACACACAGACCATTGAAATGATTTACACAAGGTTTAACAAACTATAAAATAGGAAATGTAGACAAAAAAGGGAAACACAAATTAAATGTGCACAGAGAAATCCACAATGATTAAAGTAAAGATTCCATTCGAACAATTGACTCCATTAGGCAGTAGGATGGCTTTTATCCCAAGAATTGGGACACCTTGCAGGCCCTTGCTAACACAGCACATGATGGATAGTGGTTTTTGGACATGCCATTCAATATTTAAATCTGCTCAACCAAGTCTACATTCCAACAAAAATGTACTAGTATGTATGATGAGTGCAATTCAATGCATATGGTATTAGTGGGGGGCGGGGGAAAGAGGATACCACATAGAAAGGAATTATGAACATGAAGCAATAAGTCTACCTGAACCTGATTCCACCACTAAGAAGGGGAAAAAGAGTGTATAATATTATATCATACAATTTCCATGTCACTGTAAAAGAAAACCAAATGATAGCAATGTTGCCTTTCAACATTAGGAGTCGAAAGCTTGGGAGGATTTCTTTAATAACTGAATTATAGAATTATGGACAATGTGCGCCATGACATTTAATCTTCTCACCATCCAGGTCAACACTGTATACTACTTCCATGCACATATTGCCAAGAATATTGAGCAGCGCAAGTCAATTTTATCAGAAAATGTGTGTATGAAGAGTAAAAAGGAATGAGAGAGACCTCTTGTAAGATCAAAGCAAATGAAAAGACATCAACTTTAGTGTCATATTCTTCATTTCTGTAAACTTCTGGAGCCACATATCGCCCTGCAGATGATACATTTATGGAAAATATGAACTTCAGCTTTATGGATTACATTGTATCTGTTCGCACATAAGAGACATTGGAATGGCCAGGAAGAAAATACTGTGGTATTGCAAGTACCCGTGCTGCAAATACCACCAACCATGGAACAAGATTATAAATTACCAAATTTATCAAACTGATCTCTGACTCCTCAATAAAGGCAAAGTATATTTGCATAACTTGTAAAAAATGATAACCTGCTAGATTAGAGCTATTGACAATGACAGGAAAAGACACCGGGCATCATCCAAACTCCTAGGTAGAGCAGAATGCTTACAAGAAGTGTCTTGGCACGGTCTGTCTTCTTTAACCGTCTTTGCAACTTTCAGAATCTTGCTGACTCCAAAGTCTGCAACTTTCAGATGCCCAGAATCATCCCGCAGTATATTTCTGTTATCTTACTTCAAAATAAGAATCTTTCAAACAATTTCAATTAATTGGGAACATATGAAGAACAATCCATGTCAAACACTTTGCATGTCAATTAGGAGGAAATTAAGCTAACAAAAGGACTGATGGCAGGCATGCTTGCCAATGCTCATAAATGCACACAGTAAAACGTACGAAGGTTCGAGATCACGATGAATTATTGCTTCAGGTTTATGCTCATGCAAGTAATTCATCCCCCTGCAAAGTGCATCAGAACATTTACAGTGAGGTCGTTAGCATATGGGTAGACAGCAGTCTCTTTTAGTGGCATAATTTCCCAAAATAATTTGAAGTATATAAGTATTTGGCAGATAAAACCACATCTATTTTGCAGGTTGTGCAAGATACCAATTAACAATAGAATGCCAATAACAGTGGACCTTTCTCTGTTCACATTTAACGGCCCATTCTTATAATAGTTTGTTATTATCCAAAAGGAATGGTTTCAGCATACGCTTTCTCTAACAATTTATGGTCTTCCAGTTGTTATGTTATATCCAACTTTCGGTTTCCCAGTTGTGTAAAGTGGAGAATATAAAGGAAATCGATAAAAGAAGTAAATAGCAACAAATATTATGCTCTTAGCAAGACAACAGATAGCGTTTCTTTTTACTTTACACCAAGAAGTTAAAAATCCATAAAATCATATAATGAGAGATTTTTCTTGGTACTATTTTAATTCTGGTAGCTCCGCATATACCAAATAGGCAGTCTCAATATGCACAGACACCAGTTTAATCAAATCTACAATAAAATGGCCTTATCTTGATTGATTAGATTGGACTAAGGACCTCCTGATGGCTCTATCCCCCACAACTCCTTTCCTTTGCATATTTGAAAAGGAACATTGCAGTCCTTATGAATAACCGTAAGGAAGTTCAAGCAAATAGATAAATATTTTTATGGAAACAAAACAACAGGCTTGTGGTCCAAAACTTCAAGGTCGTGCTGGGAAAACCATAATCTAATTAAGAGCAAGTATCAAACATAATTTTTGTGCATGGATAATTGAAAGACCTCCAAATCAAGCACTGATGTCCAACCAGTAAACCTACCTAGCAATGTCAAGTGCCAACTTCACAGCTATTCTTGGCTTTAAGGCACCTTTTAGCTTCAGATATGCATAAAGATCTCCCTGCAAGATGTACAAAGAAGCACTATAAACATGAATATACTTGCAAGCAGGTTAATTTGATAAGCATTGCTGATGCAGTGGTATGAGCAAAAGGTGAGCAATACAAATGATGATGTGGAGACAAATATAAATTTTGCCTCTACAACATTATGGTCTGAATTTTAGCACTTGATGCGGTGATGCTGATTCCAATTTATCCATTCCAATATCTCCAGCATCAATCACAAATACACAAATCAAAATATTTTGCAAAAACTTCTATGAATGTAAAAACTGTCTGCTGTAAAATTGAAGCCACAATATCCCCAACAGAAATATGAGATCCCCAACAGAAATATGAGACGGCAAAGGTTTGCAGTATATAGTGGAGTAGATAAACAAACTGACAAGAGATCAAAAGATAAATGAACAACAGTTCAGGCATGTACTGAACTACATATAGCAACAACTATAAATGAAATTTAACCTTAGGTAAGTACTCTGTGACAATCATCATAGGAGTGCTTTGGGTTACAGCACCCAGGAATTGGACAACATTTGGATGGCGTATCTTCTGAAGTAACGCAAGTTCATCTCTGAAAGCCTTTCTGAAAAAGAGGAGGCAAAATATAGTTCATTAAAAACTGGGGGAAAAAAGTTCAAAATGAAAATTCAAGCATGAAATAAGACCAACGCACACTTTATACTCATCAGTGAATAGTTCCTCTTCCAGTGTTTTAACAGCTACTTGAATTCCACGCCATTTTGCAATGCGAAAGGTTCCCTGTAAAGTTTCCCAGATCTATATGTCAAGTAGATATTAGGAAAAGGGGTCTTTCGACACTCCAGTTTGACAAAATTCTTTCACATATTTTGAAATTATATGCCAAACAATACCCATAATTTATAATGAATGTCAATGGATGCAGTATTAATATCAACCAGAAACTTCCTCCCAACATTTAGATTTTGTGGAGGCCTGGAGAAAGGGCCTGGCAGAGGGAGAAAGAGAAAGAATTTCAATAGTTCTTACTAAGGCTGCAAACAAAACACATAGATGACATGTTGTTCACAAGCACTACATTAATCTGCTTGTTTATACACAGATGGCTCAATGGTAAATAACACATTGTATCTATCATATAAAATGCTGTAGACCATCCAATCTTAAAGCAATGCCAATACCCTACAAAATGTTATTAAATGAATATCAAGCATATTGCAAAAATCTTGGCCCTTGCAGCCATGATGAAGCGGATTTGAGTTTCAAGAAATGGGACCCACCAGTACATGAGAGATTTCAAGAAACAATACTCTATGAGAAAAACTAGAATATAGCATTTTACATTAGGATCCATAGAGTTTTTTCTTTTGAAGCATGAATTACTTATCTATAATTTCATTTTCATCATTCTTAACTCCTTTGTGAATATGTGTCCTTTATTATGAAAAAGACACGTGACATTTTGTTCATTGAGATCACCAAATTAGTTCCTCCTCCTCCTCCTCCTCCTCCTCTCTCTCTCTCTCTCTCTCCCCCCCCTTTCTTTCTCTTTCCACCCTTCTTCCCTTTCTGATCCTCCACCATAGAAAATCCAAATAGTAAGATGTAATCCTTGTTTCCACAATCATAGCTATAAGATGATACTGGCTTTTTTCTTGTTTTTTTGTTTTTCTTTTTTCATTCAGTAATCTTTAATCGGACACATATTCAATTGTACACTAACATAATCAGCAGGTCTTCCCAACATCATAAAAACTTGCAGACCAAGGAAAATGTTGCACTAGAAATTATAATTGATTTTATGCTCAGAGTCCACAAGCCGCCTAACATTATTAACTTCTCACAAGCATCTTTGATGTTAATGAAAAAGTACACTGATAGCTCAATGCCATTACTGAAGATTAAGTATCAAGAGGTGGCAAACCACCAAGGCAGTAGGAACAATTTATTACCTTTGTTATTTTAATGCTGTCTGAAAAATCGAGTTCACTGGGATCAATCTCATACTCAGGCACTTCGCGAGCATTTTGGACAAGCATGGGAGCTATCTAATATGACACGAATAGAAAGACATATGATATATATGTGTATATATATATATATATATATACATATAGAGAGAGAGAGAGAGAGAGAGAGAGAGAGAGAGAGAGGAATGGTTGAAAAATCAAACAAAAGCAAAACGCCATATGTGCCACACGAAAATCACGCCATACCGGGGCTTTTGCACCATGCTTCTCTAGAAGCTTGATCACATCGTGGTTTTTGTAATATACTGCATCTGCAAGTGGCTGTTATATCGGCCATAAGAGGATTTCTGTCATTGTTCTGTCACTCCAAGATCCAGTAAGGTTGCTAAGTCACTAAAACTAGACAAGGTTTTCAAAGACAAAAACAGCCTTGAGAACATTTTCACTTCCTCTTTAGAAAGATGTTTCGGCCTCTCGTAGGAGTGAAGCAAGGCAAAGGTCGCTTGAAAAAAGACATATGAAATCTACCAGAAATAACACAAAATTAGCAGTCAAAGGAATGGATGATTTGAATGAATCTGAAATGTGAATTTGGAATATAACCTCCAGGCCATTTCTCCAAATATACCACTTGTAACCAACTTAAAGTTCCACCAGCTGTTACTTTTTATATTTTCTTTGTATTTCTTGGTTTGTTTTTTTGGGTTCAAGAGAGGGAGGGAGGGAGAGGGTTGTTGGTTTGTGGCTGGGGGCACTGAACACCACGCCTATGTTGGACGTTGGTATCCTTCCAATTCAATTTTTGGGACAAAAGAAAATATATAATTCGTGCAACAGGACTATGGGGTCAACCTCAGCACCGCTGAGGTTCTCAAGTTTTCTGTGTTTCTGTGTGTGCGTGTGTGTGTGTAAATAACAATAATAGTAAAAAAAAAAACAAAAAAAAAGAAAAGGAAAGAATAAAAAAATAAAAAAGGTAGGGGTTGGGGGGGGGGGCGGGAAGGAAGAAATAGTACGTACGGTACTGCCCCAGCGGTCCTTGGGGTCAACCTCGGCACCGCTGTTGAGGAGCAACTGGACGACGTCGGTCAAACCCTGGCAAGCAGCGACGTGGAGAGCGGTCCTTCCGTCAATATCTCTGAAATTGACATTAGTACCCGATTCCAAAAGCTCCTCGATCCCTTCCAAATCCCCTTCGTTGGCCAAGTACATTAGGCGTATCCTTGGGTCAAGCGCCGCATCCTCTTCTTCTCGTTCTTGATGATCGTGGTCGTCGTCGCCATCCTCTCGAACGGCCGACGCTCGCTCCGGCTTCAGCGACGACTGCTTGCCCAGAGTGAACTTGGCCGGTGATTTGTTTATGTCCATAGAAAAATGTTTCTCTTCTTCTATCCTCTCTTTGATGATGGTGGCGGCGGTGATTTGGTTTTCCCTTTGTTTTTCCGTTTTCTCGTTGTTTCTTAATTGATAAGATGGGAAGCGGAAAACGAAAATAGGTAGTAGAGGATTAAGAATAACTGAATAAATGAAGAAGAAGAAGAAGAAGAAGAAGAAGAAGAAGAAGGCAGGCACGCAGGCTGGTGGACGGGGATTCAGATGGAAAGAGAACGGAGAGGGAGACGGCTGTGAGTCGTTTCTCTCTCTCTCTCTTTTCTCTGCTCATTTGATAGCTCTATTATGTTATATATAATAATAATAATAATAATAATAACAAAAATAATAATATTTTCAGTTTGCTTCCTAAAATTTGGCACAGCTGGATGAAAAGAAAAGTTAAAAATCCTCCCCGGAGGAGGTAAAATCCTAATTCCGCTAGGAATAAGGAATGTCAAAATTTGAGTTTGCTTTTTTAAAATTTGGTACGGTTAAAAACAAAAGTGATTGTTGCATTCCAAATAACGAGGCCATTCTCTCTTAAAAAAAAGAAAGACAATAGAATATAAAGGTGGTCTTCTAGGGTTTCCCTCTTCCGCACACACTCACACTCGCACTCACACACATCCCTCAGACTCAGAGGGACTACTACTACTACTACTATTAATACTACGGGCTCAACCACTACTTTACTGGTGGGGGCGGACGCAATAAGAGAAGAATTTTTCTCTTTTCTCCGGGCGGGGCTGGGCGGGGCTGGACTGGGTTGGGCTGGCTGAGTGCTACCGACTCTTTCTTGCTTGCTCTCTTTGTTCTTATTATTGGGGCAATGAATGCTTCTTCTCCTCTTTCCTGTAATTTTACTACTCTTCACTGCCTCCTTTAACCAACCAAAACACCCCCCTCCCCGTCTAAACGTATTTCTTTTTATATATATATTTTTTAGAAAATTTATTTTTTCAAGAAATTTTTATTCCAGGGATCATATGTACAAGTCGAAGATATCCGGTTGCTATGTTTCTTTTCTTCTTGTCTGGTTACTCTTTTTTTTTTCTTTTTTTTTGGTTGTGTTCTTGCTGGGTTACTGGGAAAACTTTCAACAT
Source organism: Carallia pectinifolia (assembly GCA_037832335.1). Taxonomy (NCBI): domain Eukaryota; kingdom Viridiplantae; phylum Streptophyta; class Magnoliopsida; order Malpighiales; family Rhizophoraceae; genus Carallia; species Carallia pectinifolia. The sequence goes on from CM075451.1 coordinate 3,020,132, forward strand.
TTACGAGGGATAACTATAACTGATACAGATAGAGAGGGAGAGAGAGACAGGACTCATCTTTTAATCATGTTTTTATCAATTTTTCTGTTATTTATGAACTTTAATGCATTCCACAACCTTAGCTTAAAAATTCCTCGGTCCCTCTCGAATGACCCTGCTAAAAGTTTTTCTTTTTCTTTTGTTTAAACTTTTCCAGGTTCTATCCCAGCCATTTGGTGAAACTACAACTACTAATTGTTAAGATTGAATGGATGATTATCTACTTTTTGCTGCTTTTTTGAAAGGTGTCACATTTCTCATGTGTCAGTTTAACCTCCGTAAGTTTAACTCTTTCTCTCTCTCTTTTTTTTTTGAAATTCCTTTCATATCTTTGGTTATTTTCCGTGTCTTCCGTATTGACATCATAGCATCCCTCTGACGGTATATCAGCATCAGAATTTGAATAATTGTTTATTCTTTGAGCAATATTGACTTCTATTTCCACTAATTACTGCTTTTGTAATAGGATAATAATGAACTCAAACACAGCTAGTAAAAATTTGAAACTTTTTTGATCACTCCACAGGGCTAATGATTGGAAGCATTGTTTTCTCCCAATTATCAATTTGTTTGGGATCACTTGGTTCCAACCTTTATCTTCGACTCCAAATTCCAATTTGGAAGCCATGTATTGCTTTGTAGTATGGGCACGATGTTTGACTATGGTTAATTTTGTTTTCTACAGCTGCCTGCTATAAGCGTTATTCTAGGTTAATTTTCTTGTGATGTCCTCCAAATTTAATATTATATATATGGAAGGGAACATTAAGAGCATTGAAATGGGGTGAGAATGTAATTTATATGTTTCTGTTCTGTCTGGCGAGTTCCGATGGATTTGCTTTGTATGTGCTGTATCAAAAGTGGCTATTTTCTTAGGCTGAAGGCTACATGAACTTTTCTTAATAATCTACTGCTGCACTTTCTCTTTCTCTCTGTGGGATCTTTATTTTTCTGGCAAATTGATATAAACAATCTGATTTTTGAATCGTTCCTAATTTATTAGTTTCATATGCTCAGGTAGTGGCCAGTCATTATACATGGGATTGTGATACTTTTTTTTATTTTTTTTAAAATATTTTGTGTGTCAAGGTTGTGAATTCTGTGTTTTGTGTTCTTTTGCACAGAAATGAATATATGCTAGAAGGGGAGTAGCGAGTTGATAGATTCTATTGTTTGCTGACGTTCAACTGTCCTTCAAATACCCAACAACTGTAAATATGGAAACTGATAATGCTGCTGTGTCACAAGCTGAAGAACTAAAAGTTCTAGCTAATGAAGCATTTAAAGGTACTCGTTCATCCCACTGAATTTGGTTATTAATTTGTTTACTCTTGGATGGCAATCTATGTGGTGGCCTGTCATTGTAATATCTTGGTCTCCTTCTAGTAAATAATGTCTAATATAAAGTGTGAAGTGGTTTTACTTTAGGAATTGATCCATCTCTTCATGTGATTTCTGCACATTAAAACTAGTTCTTGTCAATTTGCTTCGCAGCCCACAAATATGCTCAGGCAATTGATCTGTATGCACAAGCTATTGAACTAAATGGTCAGAATGCTGTTTACTGGGCCAATCGTGCATTTGCCCACACTAAACTGGAGGAGTATGGTAGTGCAATACAAGATGCTTCAAAGGCTATCGAAATCGATCCCAAGTATTCAAAGGCATGCATCCAATGTTGGAATTAATGTGATACCTATGACTGTGAATAATGGTCTTGTTTGATCTTTATTTAAATTACAGGGTTATTACAGGCGAGGTGCTGCTTATCTCTCCATGGGAAAATTCAAAGAAGCACTAAAGGACTTCCAGCAGGTATTTTGTTAGTGAGATTGCCTTGGCTTTTATTTTCAATACCTTACATAGATGCTGGTGAATAATTTGTCCTATTTTATTTTTTTCCCCACCTGTCAACACATTTATTTGGCTTTTACTATGAAACTCCTTCACTTAAACTGTTTGTACTCATTCAGTTGGGTTTCTGTTCTTTTTTGTTGTTCAAAAGCATCTTGCAAAATTCTAGACATCAAACGTTCTTGACCTCCTGCAGTTCGTACTTTTTCCTTTTTGTTACTAAGGTGTTTGCATGGAATGATCCGATTTTTTATGGCATTCCTTGTTCATATTTCAGTTTAATTAAGGTGCTATTGATGTAGTTTTGTAGTGACATCCTTGCTTAATGAATCATTTTAGTCCTCTGTTTATGCTATTAAGTTTTTTTTTTTTTTTGGCTCTTAATTTGTTCATTTTTGTTGGATTTCCAGCATTCTACAGTGGAAAGAAAGGGCAATATGACAGTTTAGGAACATTTCCGCTTTCAACCTTAATTGATCTCCTGCTTTGGCTTTTGCATATAATGATGAGCAGCATCGTTTCAGAAATGGTTGAGTTGTGAAGTCTATTCTAGTACAGCTTGTAGACTGTGATAAGTGACAGGTTTACGAGCAAAGTTGTCTGGTGGTTCAGGAAAATGTCACAAACAAGACAAAATTGGTTGATTTTTCATCTGTATTAGACATACTCATCATTTGTTCTGAATCTCTGACATGTCCTAACATATCAAGACAAACTTTTTTTCACTTCTCGTGAGGGAAATTTGTATATTTCTTCCCTAAAACATTTTTTTTTAAGTCATATCTTTATGTGGTGCTTATATTCATATGATTATTTAGGTCAAGAAAATCTGTCCAAATGATCCTGATGCTACAAAGAAAGTGAGGGAATGTGAAAAGGCAGTAATGAAGCTTAAGTTTGAAGAAGCAATTGCAGTACCCGAGTCTGAAAGGCGCTCAGTAGCTGATTCTATTGATTTTCATACTATAGGTACTGCTCTTCTACAAGTTGATTTGCTTTTCCTTCATAAGGAGTTGTGAAATAATGAGATTGATATTTGGATCTAAAACAAATGGGGATTTTTAGTAAAAGTCATACGTTTCAAGGAACAAGATATGAGCATGTTTTATTCCTTAACCCTTCTGTTTTTTTTTTCTTTTTCATCCTTTGTTTTGAAAGTTTGCTACATCTTGAGTTGAGACTGTTGCAGTATGGCTGCTAGTGAAAGACCAAAAAAAAAAATGATGGCATTAGTCTCCATGTTGTCCTTTCTTCTCCCAATGATTTACTTAAAGCCTTTTTGGCTTAAGAAACATGCTATTGTGTGGTCTGTCCTGGGGCATCTCCTCAGTGCAATACCTGGGAATTCAACACTGTCTGTTTCGGTCAACACTTGTGACTCCTATCTCAGTGAATTAGGAAAATCATATGAGCTCAATGACAGCTATTCATGCAGGCAGTTATAACTTTGGATGCATTCTACGAGCAAATCTTCTTGCTTTTATAGTACAGATCAATTCCGATGATAAAGTAAATTGGGCCCAAGAGCATTAGGCTTTTTTTTTTTCCTTCTTCTCCTTTTGGAAGAGATTCCTGATTTATAAGCTTGATCGGCCTAGTTTGCAGAATATACTTGTGAACTCTCTGACTATTACTAAGTGTGGTTAACTTTTTCAGACAAAACAATACTTATAGAATGTTGCAATATATTTTATCATCACAGGGAATCGCCCCAGTGCATCATCTGTGCTGACCCAATTGGCCATAGCACCAGGTGCAGTAGCAGTGGCGATTGTGGTGGCAGCTATGATGTTCTTGGGAATGGCAAGAGCTGCAACAGTGGTGGCAGTATTGATGGTGATAGTCGTGGCCCTAGGAGCATGTTTGTGGGTTGCCATCAGGGTTAGGTAGAGGTGTCAAAAAGTCGGGTTGGGTCGGGTTCGAGTTAGGTCGGGTTCTGGTTTGGGTCATTTTTGGTTGGGTTACTTTCATGTCACGTTATATTCGGTTCGGGTTCAAGTTGGGTCGTTTCAGATTCGGGTTGGATTCAGATCGAATTCGGGTCGAATTCACACTGAACTATTATTTTTTTTAAGTCATTTTTCACTAAAATAAAACATTTCAATTAAATTTAGAACTTATTTCTATAATGAACTACACGTTTAAATTTAGTTTTTACATTATATATATCTATATTTTACGAAAATGGTAATAAGTAGTATTTAAAAAAGATAAGTCAAAGGTAAAAGTCAAAAAAAATTTCACTATTTTGTCTTTTTCTTAACCCAACGGGTGACCCGGATCCAATCCAAAATTTTCGGGTCATTTTTGGGTTGGATCACTTTTGGATTCAGGTTGAAAAATCGGGTTCCTGACCCAATTTTTCGGATGGATTCAAACGGGTTATCGGGTCGGGTCACTTTTTAACACCTCTAGGGTTAGGGGTTTCTTTAGCAAGAGACAAATAATTAACCTAGGTTTGGCCTCATGGTTGATGAAGTATTCTGGTTGCAATTTTATTTTTGCAATCCCTAATAATAAAGCGGTTAAGTTATCTAAGTTGTTGACATTCCTATTATGTAATTTGTTGTTTACCATTAAGATCTGTTTATTCTATCTAATGAATAGCTGTGTCAGGAATCAAAGAATGTTGTAAAGGAAATGGAAGTACCTTTAATGGTAAAATGCCTCTGTTGGAGGCTAAGTTGGACGACCTGTGTGAATTGTTTGCTTTATATCCTGTTGTTCTGGCAGTCCTGTCTTCAGTTTCTTTGTCTGAAGATTCCTAAAGGAAAATTGATGCTTTGGTTTGATTGAGATGTACAACTGATTTGTGGTCTAAATGAGAATCTTTTTTGGGCGCTCTTACTGAGCTGGGCCTTTTGAATCTCAATTCTGTTTGCAAAAATAATTGACAGAAACTTGGTAATTGTAAAGACAATGGCAACTAGCAGTTAGTTATCTTTTGTTACGATGCTACCTTTTTATGATCGTGTATCCGTAATGTGATAAAAGGTTTTCTTAAAGTTAAAAGGCTTTTGTGGTTCCGTCTCCATTAAAGAACATGTTGTTCTCTGTCTATTGCAGATGTGGAGCCGCAATACTCTGGTGCAAGGATAGAGGGAGACAATGTTCCATTAGATTTTGTTAGGAAAATGATGGAGGACTTCAAGAATCAGAAGTGCTTACACAAACGGTATGATTAACAATTATGATCACCCTGATTTGCAAATTATGGGCGAGCTAATTTTTTGGTGATGTCATAGGTATGCATTCCAAATTGTCTTACAAACAAGAGAAATTTTGCAAGCTCTTCCTTCTCTCGTTGATATTAATATTTCTGCTGGCAAGCACTTCACTGTATGTGGTGATGTACATGGCCAGGTAATCACATCACCTTTGCATTTTCAAAATACTTGAAGAGTTGCTTACTTTTTCAGGAGAATGCTTAATGGCACCTCCAACATTTGTAAAAGGTACCTCCTTTGGCATAGATGAGATCAAATCTATATGCTTTGTGCATTTGGAAAGTTAGTATACTACTTCATGATAGAGTTATTACTTGCTGAGTTGCTTAGCCAAAGCTCTAGAGTAGCTGCAGATCTGATATCTTTCATGTTCTTTTCGAAACTAATTGAAATATCTTTTTTGGCAATTGGAGATGCTGTTCCTAGTTTTTCAGTTTCTTTCACCTTTGCTCATATGGAAGCAAGCCATCTTTGTTTTCTTGTTATATGCTGGTATGTGCTGCATACTGGATGGTTAGGTCCCTCAGTAATTTCATTGATGAGTGTTCAAATATTATTTTATGCATTACGTGTTAACATCTTACATCATTCTGTTCATAAGGAGTTAAATTGCCATGTCTCTTGCAACATACCAGCAAAAAGTCTTCATGTCTGAGTTCTTCTTGGTTTGCATTTTTATTATGTCATTTATTTTAATGGGTTATTTTCCTTTTACAATTGCTGCAGTTCTATGACCTGCTAAATATTTTTGAGCTTAATGGGCTTCCGTCAGAGGAGAATCCGTACCTCTTTAATGGTGACTTTGTTGATAGAGGATCATTTTCGGTGGAAGTCATTCTCACATTGTTTGCATTTAAGTGCATGTGTCCATCAGGTGAGTCTTCTTGGATTCTTTTGGTAATTGCTTTGTTTCAGCTTTCTGTAAAATTATTCTCTATTGGAATTTCTACAAGGACATGTTGCTATATACTGAGTTCAATAAAAAATCCTTCCATTCTCATTTTATAGTCCACTTGTCATTTGCAATTTTTTCAGCTGTACATCTTTCCAGAGGAAATCATGAAAGCAAGAGCATGAACAAGATATATGGTTTTGAGGGTGAGGTCAGATCCAAGCTGAGCGAAACATTTGTGGAACTCTTTGCCGAAGTCTTCTGTTCTTTACCTTTGGCTCATGTAATAAATGAAAAGATATTTGTAGTTCATGGCGGTTTGTTTAGTGTCGATGGGGTAAAACTAGCAGACATCCAAGCTATTGATCGGTTTCGTGAGCCCCCTGAGGAAGGTAGGGTGTTTTTTAAAACTTTATTTATATTATATAATTCCTAACCTCATTAACTTTAATGCAAGAACTCTCAGTTTGATCTGAAGGTTGGGTTACATAACAGAGTATTGCTTTTAGTTTATCCTGTATTTTAATAGTCCGGACTTTATTTGGGCACCCATTTACTTGTGGGTGGTGGTAATCAGCATTTTTTTGTAAACTTCCTGTGTGAGTTGTTGGCACTTAAATATGATTACCAAACTGTAATTAGAATTATTCCTTTAGTTCCTCAGCATGGCAAGAAGGTAAGGACTTCTTGAAAATTGATGCTATTGTGTCCTTTTCCCTTCTGATGGGGGTAGGGCTGTTGAAAGGTGGGGTCGGAGACAAAATGGTGGTGGGGTTGGGTATGGTGCTATTAAAACTATAAAAAAGGGTGGTTAGAATTTCATACAAGTGCAAGCACGTGTTTTTGCGTGCGCTTGCATGCTCTAGTAATCTTGGCATAACAATAAGGTTACTCCATTATGATCTAGAGGTCACAGGTTTGAGTCCCGGAAGCCTCTCCATAAGAGTGGGGGTAAGGCTGCGTCATTTGACCCAAACTGGGAGTCTTGTGTATTGGGATGCCCTTATTCTACAATTAAGAACGTAAAATCTTGCAGCTGATCCGTTGAATGTATGAAATCAGCCTCTTCCTGAGATAATTGTACTATCCTGCAGGGTGAACCTGAAGTGTCCTAATTAGACTAATGTTCCCATACTTGGGAACAAAATTCCCTCGTCCAGCCTATTCCTAAGTTTTGATAGGGTCTCTTTCTGATGGTCTAATTGACGATGGCTTGCAAACCCGTTATGGTGTATCTTCTGTTGTGAAAATGTCGAAAGTACATACTGAGTCACCTTTTCTTTACATTAAAGAAAGCGAACTGAAGCATAAACTATATGATGCTCTTCATTGTCAAGTGCTAAGAACCTACAGATAGATCACTGGCCCTTTTAGCACATCGATGAGGAAATTAGTTTTAAGAACTTTGATATCTATATTTTCTGCTTCGGTTTCCATTCCTACATCATTTTGAGCTAGAACTAGTACCATAATTGAAATTGACGGTATTGGCATAAGCACACATTTTTTTACAGGTACAACTGACTCCTTCAGTTCTTATTTATGAAATTTGGATCCACCATTCATGGATCATTTTCATCATCTCAATCTTTACACAAGCTATGTTTTAGGGTTTACAAGATTTTGTTTTAGTTTATAAGAAGTAGGAAACAAGTAAAGTTGTAAGTTGAATTGGTCTGTATATGTATGTATTTGTGCAGAGAAGTTGGTTGGTGAATTATTAACCTGAAAGGGGGTAAAGTTATATTTTTTGAATATTTCCATTTGAACTCTTATTTCTCATGCTTCGTTTGATCTTTGTCAGGGTTAATGTGTGAACTGCTATGGAGTGATCCACAACCTTTGCCAGGAAGGGGCCCTAGTAAGCGTGGGGTAGGCCTTTCTTTTGGAGGAGATGTAACAAAGAAATTTTTACAAGATAATAATTTAGGTATCCTTTTTGGCAAGAAAAATCTGGATTGCATCGAGATTCTTACTTGTACTTTGGTTTCTTCTCACGCATTACTCAACTGACAGATTTAGTTCTACGATCACATGAAGTGAAGGATGAAGGCTATGAAATTGAGCATGATGGCAAACTTATTACCGTATTTTCTGCTCCAAATTATTGTGATCAGGTAATATACCACTATCTCGGAAATGTGCTATAATATTGACATATGCACCTTGTTTATTTTCTATCATGTGTTGAGCTTGGTATAAATTTAAAATTGAGAAAAATTGATGCAGAAATTCAACGTAGGCTACTTTTCTAAATTAAACTTTTCTGGACATGCCTTCTGCAGGAATTGTGTTTTAACCTGAATTATAGATCAGTGAAAAATTACTCTGGTACAAAATTGGTTGTTTATCCATCGTTCTAGATCGCTTGTTCATTATAAAAAATATAGTGGTGATTGTGTGATGAAATGCGAGCTTGTTTCTCTTCATAGAACTTCTATGCATGAAATTAATTTTTATCTTAGAAGTTCATAAGTTTTTTTTGTCAAAGGCCCTTGAATTGTTATTTGCAGCATTTTGGGCCACTTTCTTTTAAATGGAACAGAAACACATCTAGTTTGACAGTTGTCTGGATCTAATCCAAGAAAAGCGAGGATGTTAGGCCAGTTCCTGTGACTTTAGTTGCTTGAAATTGGAATAACAATAGACTAATTTATGTTAGTTATTTAACTGGTGAAAATTATATGTACATATATATATTAGTTTGCATGCGAAGCATCCACGTATGCCTATCTTGTGCAAAAACATGCATGGGACCCTTAAAAGAATAGTTTTAATGTGGTCCTTACCTACTTGTTATTTTGTAAGCAAAAGAAGCAGATAGGCCTGGAGTGGCAATCACAATGGCCTGAAGGCTGCTATGTGCTATGCAGTTGATGTTGCATCTCCTTGGGTTATTTCTCTACCTAGTTTCCTTATCTACAGGTTACAATATCTGGCTTAGATGAGATGCCATAATAACAAAATTGCCTTTCATACTCTACCACATTTCAGACTTAGTTTTATGATATACTCTGTGATTGGGCGATTGGCCACCTGTCACCTTTCTTTCTAAATTGTGCAGCATATCAACACGTTGTTGGTGAATAGAGTATTTTTATTTGGACATTTTTGTTAACAACAAAGTAGTTTTGGTTATCCCTTATCTTTCAATATCTTTTATAGAGCATATATTTTGCAATTCTTTTCATTGATTGGAGTATCTGGTTAATTTCTATAATATGTGGTTAACAGCAGCATGAAAAGAAACAGTAGACAAATAGTGTATGTGCTATGAACATGTGTTGCGCTCTTTGCAATGGTTAACTTACTGCACTACTTCATTTTTTCTGTCTACTCTCTTTGGTTAGCATCCTTTTATTCTGCTGCCTTAAGTGAGAACATGTTACGGAGAGGAAAGAAGGAACTTCTATGTATGGAGTTGAAATTTCTTTTTATCTTGGTGCTGTCATATGTTGAGTAGTGTCTTGAAATTTGCAGATGGGTAATAAGGGTGCTTTTATTCGATTTGAAGCTCCTGATTTGAAGCCGAACATTGTTACATTCTCAGCTGTGGTTAGTAGCTTTTTCTTGCCACTGCATCTTCTGTTCAATTTCTGTTTTTTTTTTTTCCCCTTATTTTGGAGGAAGGAAAGCTTGTCATTTTATAGTTTGGAGCATCCTTATGGGGGAATTTTTTTTCTTTTCATCACCGTCTGACTTTTGACATTTTTACAGTGCTATGAGTTATATTCTTCATCTCACTTATTTCCCTTTGCAGCCCCACCCTGATGTCAAACCAATGGCATATGCAAACAATTTTCTTCGGATGTTTTCATAGTGCGCACCTAGATGGAATGATGGGACCTTGTATCATTCTTTCCATGCTCCACCGCAGAAAGTGCATTTCATATCACTAATAAGCTTTCTTTGTGTTGTTATATTCTTTCGCTGATTTTGATTTTTCCCAGCCGACCATTTTAAGAATTTTGTTGCATCTTGGGTCAATTCAAAGCTTTAGCTAAGCTAGTTCTAGACGAAGTATATAGAGTGGCAGGAAAGTTGGTAACTCTGTAAAATTTATGACCTATTTATCTATCGTTAGTCCATTACTTTCCTTGTGTACAAGATCTGGCCATTAGTTCAACTATTTAATCAGAATTGTGGTTGTGCAAATCTAAAATAAAGTTCTCAACGGCTGTGATGTACCATTAAATGTAAGTGCATTCCTTAGTTTGATAGGCACGCAATTTGTGGCATACAATAGGTATGTAATTAATATAATAGTTTCTTTGTTTTTTTTTTGTCAAATTCTATATATTTTTTATAATTTAATGGTTCAGATCTTATGTGTTTACTTTGTGTCTATTGTTTTGTATTTGCATTGTCTTTTGTCTAAAATATAGAACTTGGATTTATTTGTGTGGCCTGTGTAGGAGTCTCATTTTGTACCTCATTTGTTGTATCCATATTTCATTTTTTTTCATCCTTTTTGTGCACGTACTGTCTCCTTCTCGCTGGTCAATATGCTGATTGACGAGGAGTTGATAGTATCGTGATCATCGTAATCACTGCATCTTTCGTAGAAGTAATTGCTGGATTGGTCTTTTCGCCAAATGCTGTCTCGTGCATTGATTCTGTTTTAAGAAAAGCCATTTTGTCGAAATCTTGTGGTAAATCAAAATAAGAAGGATTGACCGTCCCTTAATAAAACCATGTAGAAAACATGGTCTAAGTAGGGGTGTAACTGAGTCAGTCTAGTTGAGTTTTGATATATTCGAATTTGATTTGTTCATATGCCATTCATGTTTGATTTGAACTTAAATTTTTGAGCTTGAGTTTCGCTCAATAAATTTACCAAGTTGGAGTTAGGTTTGGACTCAACTCGTTTTGTTTTTTTTTTCCTCCTTAAAGTAAAGTTTCATATGAGTACGATAATAAGCTTGGCTCCCCCACTTGGACACCTCCCACAGTATGTATTATGAAAATTCTAGCTTTCTACTATTCACAAAAGCTAACTATATAATGACATTAATCATAATTTAAATTTTCCACAATATATATTTAGTTTTGTCAGCAACGTTAGATCTTTATATGACAGAATCAAAATCCAAAGCCCCTTGAAACATATATTTGATTTCCCTAATCAGTGTTAAGACGTAAAATTTAAAAATAAGGCTCATAAAAGATGAGAATCAAGAGAGACAGAGCGGCAGAGAACTTGGATGAGAATAAAAAATTTGTTGAGAAACTACTTCGACACAGAGTGAGGGGGTTGGATTTAAAGATTTCAGAGAGGGATTACACACAAGTGAGGTTGGCCGGGTTAGGGATTGTGGAGAGAGTAAAAGAGGAGAGTGGAGCGACGCGGAAAGGAAAAATATTGGGAATCAGAAAATGAACTTTGGTACTCTTGATTGGAGTTTTATCCGGTCTGCATCAAGCTTTTTCAAGGAGTTATTATAGTGAGCTTCGTGTAGAAGAGTTTTTATTGAGCTTATATCAAAGCTTATGTGGAACTTTAAACTAGTTAATAATAAGTATAAACGAGCAAAATAACCATCTTTTCAGCTTATTTTATCAAACAAGATTTGAAAATCGTTCATTTATGTTATTGGATGAGTTATGAATTTTAATTGAGGGAATTAGTTGTTTACGTCCTAATTCCGGGTACCAGAAAACAGAGGCAGAGGTAAAATTGTGAACGCATAAACAATGAGCCCAAGTTGCGGGACTCCGGACCAAAAATTTTACCAGGTACCATCACGACAATAAAAATCCAAGAGAGTGATGTTAATGATTTTACGGGAAAATACATGACGTGGAAATTAATTATAAGTTTAAGATGAAAGATCAAAGAGAGTCATGTAATTGATTTTACTGCAAATTGTATGATAAATGTTCTAATAATTTTCTGGTAATCTTATTACTGGAAAATACGGGACTTGGAAATTAATCAAATAATAATAATAATATAAAATGAAAGGGCAGTAAACGACAGAGTCGTTTTGTTTTGGTTTGGTTGGGTTGGGTTGGGTTGGCATCATCCGATTCCGATTAAGGGTTTCCTTTCCTTCCTCCATAGTCCTTCAAGTCTGTCTGTTATATTAGGGTAATGTAAATGCTTGGAGGGGAGTGCGCATCGTCTTTGTGGTCTCTCTCTCTCTCTCTCTCTCTATCTCTCTCTCTTTCCTTCTATATATATATATATATATATATATCTCTCTCTCTCTTCTCTTTCCAGTGGATCGATCGGTATGAAATGGTTTTACGGTGTAGATATTCGTCATGGTGGCTTTTGTGTGGTTTCTGAGAAATTGGGGATGGTAATGATGGGCGGCGGGAAAATTTTAATGATAATCGGGAACAAGGAGTACTTTCGTAGTGTACTCCTCTTTCCTTCCATACAAATTACAATGAATAGAATCAGCTCAGCGCTGGCAGCCCAGCAATGCAATGCAATGCAGGCTGCTGCTATCTTGAAAAACACAACCCAAATTTTGTTGGAATTTTTTGTCCTTTTTTTTGTTTTCTCGGACTCGGCCACCAAACAATGAATTTCCTCCCCTCTTATTTGGGTTTTTCTAGTTTGTGATGTCTGAATCCTCTCTTCCTATCTCATCGCCAAAATTTTAGGGAGAATAAGAAGGAACAAAATAAACAAATAAATAAATAAACAAACAAGCTATAGAGAGAGGTAAGAAAAAAAAGGAATACCTTAATAAGCAAACTCTTAAAAAAATCTAATTAACAAGTTGCAACACCTTCTAAAATACTACAGCCTGATATTATAGTTTGGTTTCCTTTAATTGGATTGTTATTATTTTTGCTCTTTGTATTTTTTTTTGAAAAAAAAAAAACACTCTATCTTAGTCTTGGAGTTTGAAAAACATCGCTCTTGTTGCATTCCGGAAGATAGGCCATCCTTGGCTCATTGGAGATTACTATTGTCACGTCAGTGATGACAGAGATGTAGAAACCATTTTTTCTCATTTAGCGCTTCTAGGGGAAAGAAAGGTTAGAATGCTAGTTCTTGCACCAGGAGATGAGTTCTCAAATGCCCTTAGGCATTGAAGCCTTATTCTATACCATCCCTAGAACTTATATTTTGACTGATGGAAAGCAAGTGCAGGATAGAAATTTTGCTGATGCATACCTTGAATGTATAGATTTGTGACCTGGGTAAAAGTTCCCTTTATTGTGCTGTAATTTGACATTAAACATTTCATTTACAGCAATATGCAAAGTAAAACCCTCAAGCATCATGAAAATTGTAACATTTGCTCTGCATCTCTTGGAGCCTGCGGATTCAATGTTTATTTTCTTTGTTCATGTGTGCATTTCACGGTATCATCAAATGAATACATATCAAGAGATGATGCTGAGTGTTAAGAGCTAATGGTTGCTTTATTGTTTGGATTTTGAACTGAGTGAGTAGCATTAATGGACGTTGGTTACAGTTCGGAACCAACAACAGATGGTTTTCCAGCTCTATCAGAACCTGATGCAACTGATCCTAGACCTGTTGCCCTTCTGTACTTTATGGGCAGGAGAACCATGTATCTTCGGCAGTTTGGGAGGGGCAGGTGAATTTTATTTTCTTAACAAAACTTTTTCTTCCTTAATTTTTATTGATGATGATGTGTCTCTCTTTTAACGTTTTACTAGGAGCGTGGTGTCCTTAGATGCCATGATCACACTTCAAAATTGGGTGAATGGAGGCTTACACCAAAGCAGATTGAGTTGGTGGAGAAGGCTGGGTTTGAGTATTTAAGAACGCTTCCTTCTATAAGTCTTGACAACCCACTTATCTGTGCACTAGATGAGAGATGGAGAAGAGAAACAAATACCTTTCACTTGAAGATAGGAGAAATGACCATAACCCTCAAAGATGCATTGCTGCTGGGTTTGCCAATTGATGGGGAACCTGTTCTAGGCGTAACATATACCTCATGCAAGTCAATCTGTGAAAGATATCTGGGAAGGGTACCGGAGGCTGAATACAAAAGTGGTGGCATGGTAAAATTAAGTTGGTTAAAGGGGTACTTTTCCCAGTGTCCTGAGGACGCACCATTGGAAGAGATTCAGCATTACACCCGTGCTTATCTTCTCTACCTTGTGGGGAGCACAATTTTCTCGACTACTACTGGGAATAAAGTCCCTGTTATTTACCTCCCACTATTTGAGGATTTGGAGAATGCTGGGAAGTATGCATGGGGTGCAGCAGCATTAGCCTTTCTGTATAGATCACTTGGCAAAGCATCTCTTAAATCTCAGTGCACCATTAGTGGTTGTTTGACACTATTGCAGGTTGGCTGCGACTTTTTTGTTTTCTCTCTCTTTTTATTGCATTTGGCCTTTATATTCAAGGGGGCTGACGGTTGGGAGGATTTGTCCATAAGATCAGGCAACTTTTGGCTTAATTGGGGTGATCATGTCAAGAATTTATTGATTGATGATTATTGTCATTCATTTTGCAGTGTTGGAGTTACTTTCATCTTAATATTGGTCGACCAAAGTTTTATAGAGAGCCAGCCCATGACTGTTTTCCATTTGTACTTAGGTGGAAGGGGAAACAGAGTGCTGCAACATCAAAACGTGACATAATTTTTTACCGCAAGGCATTGGACATTTTAAAGCTATCTGATGTAAGTTTCAAATGCTGTTCAATTTTATTGCCTTTTAAGGTCCATGCCAGCGAGAAGATAATTTTCTATAGACAAGCATATTGTCTCAAGTTGCTCAATGTTTACGTTAATGAGGCGTCACCGTATAGGTGGAGTGGCTTCCTTACAAAAATATGAACTGTACATTAATACCTGAAGACATCAGAACTAGTTTGATTCTTGGGAGATCACGGACGATGTTAATCTGCTTTGACAAGGCAGAAAGACACCTCCCAGATCGTTGCTTGAGGCAGCATGGCATGCTTCAAGGAATTCCAAAAGATGTAAAGCAATGGGAGAGAAAGAGCTGTGGAGTCGACAGTGGGATCAACTTATCAGAAAAAATGGAAGTAGAGCTTAATGAATGGTCAGCCCGTTGGCTCCATATTGTCCATGGTGATAATGGCATGGTTGAAAGTGAATACCAGCATTGGTATTTGAGGATCACTCGTAAATTTGTAGGAAGGCCTGCGTCTCCCTTGCCTCAGTTTCAGAGAGCAGTAAAGTACAGGAAAAAAAAGAAGAGGATGGTAAGTCTTTTATTAGTTCATTAACCTTTATTGGTTAGGAAAAAAAAGTAATGAATATGTTCTACTCTCTCTCTCTCTCTCTCTCTCTATCTGATTGATAATCACTTGCAGAATGCTGCCTTAAGAGATATAGCACAAATAGCAGAAACATTCTTGATGTCAGGTTTGGATCCCCAACAAATTGATTCAATATCAAGGATCAGGGCTATTGCTCACAATTGTTTATGGGGCCAGCTTGAAGCTGCAGTCCTACCATCAGGCACTTCGCAAATTTCTCTGGGGAAAAGAGTACAGAAAAAGGAGCGTGTAAGAAAGAACTCCAATGGCAAACGGAAGTTGAAAGTTGATCTTGTACATCATAGAAGTGAAGAGAATGACCTAGGTAAGGTATGTGGTTCTGCAGTTGGATCTGATTTAATGCACCTACACCTCGTCAATAGTCAGGCTGATCATCTAGACCTAGCAAGTGACAATTCACACACTAAACTGGGAAAGGGAGTCAGGAAAAAGGAGAGAACTATCAAGAAAACAAGTAGGAAGCGGAGACGGGAGGACAGTGAGGTGCAGTGTGATCCAAATGCTGAGGAATTTCATTCTCAATTTTGCACTGCTGCTATCACAGATGGTCACATGCTCTCTTCTTCTCCTGATGGCATGATTGATCACCCGCAGTCTCTTCATGCAGTTGCTGAGCATGAAAGTATGCAAATTTGCCATGCTGGTGGTGAGGTTGATCACTCTCAGGCCTATGATGCAGTTGGCGAAGGTGATGAATCGGAGCCATGTCAAGCAGCTGGCAAAGGTGAAAAAGCAGAGCCACCTGTGCCTTGTTGTCGATTTGGGCATACTTACCATAGAAGGAAAATTGGGAGCTAGTTTTGACATCTGAGTTTGGACTTACTTTTGTTTTGATTTAGAATTTCTGGTTGAAGGCTACTTTTGTTCTTTCTTTGGCATAAAAATATGAGATTTGTTTATACATTTGTGGAATGATATGAGTCTTTTATAGCATCTATTTTCTCTTGCTGTCTTCACTATTTTCCCCCTTTATTCTCTTCCCTTGCTCCCCCCCCCCCCCCCCCCCCCCCTCTTTTGAAAACACGTCCTCTCTTGTTTTTCCCTCCCACCTAACCCCACCACCCCAAAACCCGTGACCCTTGTTCCCTCCCTCCCCGTTTCATCTCCTTCTCTCATGTCCTCTCTCTTACTATCCTACATCACATGCAGCTGGACAAGATGAAAAGGCTGAGTTATGTCCTGTAGTTGGAGAACACGAGAAAGCATCTTCATGTCATGCAGCTCACCAAGGTGAAAAAGCAGAACAATGTCAGGCGGCTGGTGAAGGTGAAAGTGCGGATACTTGCCATGCAGGTAGCAATGATGGAAAGGAAAAATTTTGTTATGCAACTGGTGACGGTAAAAAAGTAAGAGTCTTGTCATGCAGCTGGTGACGGTGAAAAG
The DNA here is from genome assembly GCA_037832335.1 of Carallia pectinifolia. Taxonomy (NCBI): domain Eukaryota; kingdom Viridiplantae; phylum Streptophyta; class Magnoliopsida; order Malpighiales; family Rhizophoraceae; genus Carallia; species Carallia pectinifolia. The sequence goes on from CM075451.1 coordinate 3,036,780, forward strand.
GCAGAGCCTTGTCCTACCAACAAGGTTAATGCCACAAAGCTTGATGATAAAAATCATGAGATGGATGACACGAATATAACTCCTGTTACTGTTAAGAGTATTGTGCTGCCGACTAAATTAATAGTGGTGGATGTTACACAGAAATCTTTCACTGCTGGTCATGATGTTTCAAAGCATGGTCATGATACCATTTTCGCTGAAGGTATGACATTTCTGTGGGGTCAAGTATTTTGCAGTTGCTGTGTGTAAGAGTTGTTCGATTTACTGCATAATCCGATTCTCGTCACTACTCTCCAAGTATTGCCTAAAACTTGGAGAGTTTTATAAGAACAAGTATTTATAAGAAATTAGTGAATCTCGTGCTTATCTCGAAAATTTGTAGGCAAAATTAAGTCTTGAGTTGATAGCCTATGATCCCATTTTGTCTGGTTTTACCTTTTTTAATTTAAAGTAGACTATGAGCTGTAAGCCCAGTTAGGCGATCAATTAGGGCAATCAATCTCTTCAGGAAATAAAAAGAGAAAAAGAAAATATTTTTTAGCTTGGGATTACGATCCCAATTTCTGTTTCAATTACATATGGACCAAGCCCAATTGACGAAAATAAAAATGAGTACAAAGTTAATTCAGGAGCACGCCCAACAACTTTAGCCCAATAGCGCTCAACAACTTGAATCAAATGTAGCCCACCTTCAGCACTTAGCTCACGCTCACAGCCAGCCAATCATCCATCTCCAAAGACCAGGGCCGAATGCCCATGAAATACTCCAACCCAACCTGCCCAAATGAACAGAGGGAACAAAATTGAAGAAAAACGGAGGGGTGGACTTCACCTAAACGGCAGGAAGCTATGCTTCCAACTGTCAGGTGGGAGATCAAATCTCCGACCTTGGCCTCACCGCTTTCCTCTCTTTAATTAAAAAGAAAGAAAGAAAAAAAAAAAAACGAGAACAACCACACAATTAAACATAGCGGGTGAGTGACTCAGAAAAAAAAAAAAGAGGGGCAAGGTGTTTCTCTTGAAAGAAAACCACCACAGGACGTTGAAAACTAAAATAGAAAGGCAAGAGAAAAAAAGAAAAGAGTAAGAGAGATATAAAAGAAAAAAAAACAAAAACACAAATAAATAAAAGAATTAATTTACAAAAATATCTTGAGTTTTGCGTTTTTTCCACAAATTTATTCTGACCTTTGAATTTGACATTGGTAGATTTTTTTTTTTTTTTGTTTTGCTAAAAAAATTTGTTCCACGATAATCTTCATCTAACATAACTTGTTGGGTTGGCGAGCACCTTGATCCTTACGGCAACGGGAGAATCAAGGAGGCATTAAGGAAGAGATTCTACATACACTCACAATAGGGGAACACGAAACCGCAGCCTTGACGGGATCAGCGAATCAATCCGCCGGCGATTGGATTCTTATTGCAGTTTTATATATATATATATATTGAGATGGTACCTGAGGAGCATGTGAGGAGTCGACTGGATTCGAACTCTAACTCCTTGCTAAAAAATATACACTTTTTACTACTTTAGTTAAGATCCTCAATCGCTAAAGATTTCTTCAACACAGTACACGGAAACCTGATTCCTTGGTCAGTGACAATCAGACTGGAAGTGCATATCAAAGGTTTGGTTTGTTAGGCATGCGACCCAGCAACCCCGAATTAGATTTGTTAAAATTAATTCAATAATTCTCTCAAAAAAAAAATAATTCAAAAATAAATAATAAATAAAATAAACAGACAGACCTACTTAAAATCCAGCCCAAGTCCATAACCCAAACTCTGACCCCAAAGCAAAAGATTGGATTTAAAATTTAAGGCTAAAAGAAATCGGCCCAAGTGTTATGACTAAACAAGAAATAGAGGAAACCCAATAATCTAAGAATGTCGAAGCAGCATCCTTGTTGTCTTCTTTTTAGGACCCAAAACAACATAGAACCAGGCCGAACAAGAATGAAGCCCTAACCCAAACCAGAATTAACCAACATAGAACCAGGGCAAAACAAGAAGCAAGCCCTAACCCAAACCAGAGTTAACCGAACTTCTACTGGAGATAATGTCAGAAGCCCAAGACAATCCCATCAGCCCTAAAACTAGACTTGAATCACTATAGGCCCCAGCTGGTGTCCGAAGCCCATAACCAGAAAACTTAAGCCAATTAAAACCGAGAACCACTAAGCCAATTTTTTTTAGGGGACAATAGTTTAAAATTAAAATTTTTATTACAGAGGTATTAATTTTAAATTTTGAAAAAAAATGAGTGAGATTTATAAGAGAAAAAAATTACTTTTATTATTTAACTTCAGTTTAATAGGTTTCTTAATGGACAAAAAAAAAAAAAAACTACTAGGCCAGACAAAAACAGTAAGAACGCAGCAACTCCAGGATCAAGCAACCAAGAAGCAGTCAAGCCTAGAAAGCCTGAAATATGAACGAGAATCCGCAAACCGAATGCTTGGCCTTAAGAGAAATCAAACATAGTTGTACCCTAGAGTTTAAAGGACCCTGAACAAACAATAACAGGAAATTTTACAGAAATTCGATAGCCAAAAAAAAGCTCACCAAAAAATAATAAACCCTACGCAAATCTAAGAACGAAAATAGCAGAAATTCGGAGGAATGAACGGTGCTTGCAAACACCCCAGGATCACAACAAGACCCAAGACACAAAATCCCGGAAAAAATAACGACTAGGGAATCATGCACAAAAAAAAAAACAAAAACAAAACCAAGAAAAGGCAAACGAAAATAAAAAACATATATATATATATATATCAAAGTGGTTCAGATACGCCAAAAGAGTGAAAAAATTAGAAATTTTATAAATAAAAAAAAAAAAAAGAGGCCACCAGTTAAAAATAAAACAAAAGGAAAAGCAAGAAACAAAGGGGGAAATCTCAAAAGATCATGAAGTTTTTATTTGAATCAAAATCAAAATCAAAACTAAAAAAAGTCCAGAAGACCGCAAGAAAACCAAAAATGGAGACCCATGTGGCTCACAGAAGAAAGATGAGGGAAAGCCGGAAAGGTGTTGCAAGTGATGCAGGGTTTTCAAGCGCAAGCGTGAGAGAGGGAACACAAGAAAACAGCGGGCATTTAGATTTCTTTTCTTCTTCTTTCTTTTTGGGTGCTACGGATGGCTATACACCCAAAAAAAAAAAAAAAAACTCAATTTAAGGCCCATGAGCCAGAACAGAGAACCAGAATGTTTTCAAATCTGGACTCCTCTCTTTGCACAGACCATGAGCCTATGGCCCATATACCCGCACTCTATTGTTAGCGCACGATCCGCTTCAAAGTTCAATCAGCCCAATCCATAAGGCTCTCCGATTCTCTACGACTTTATCCATCCTGTTTCATTTATAGAACCATAATAATAATTCACTAAGTAAACCAAAATAATAATAATAATAATAATTCACAAAATTAGGGATTAATTTAAGTAAACTTTTAGCTTAAAATTAATATAAACCCAAGCATAATTAACAGCTCAAGATATAAATCCAGTTCAATTTCCAATTAAATTATTTTTATCCAAGAAAAGGAAGAAGAGTCCTTTCTATCTCTAGAATTAAACTACATAAATTTTAATGATGGGACAACTCTTTATCTCCTTAAATTAAACCGTTTCATTTTAGAAAAACAAAAGGTAAGAGAACCTTTTTTTAAAACCTTGAGTTAATCGATGGGTAAAAATATCAGAGCTTAAAAAAATAATTCATTAAAGAGAGAATTATAAAAATAACAAAAGCAACATTATGTAATTAATGGTGCATGAGATAGACGCTACAGGAGTGGACTTAGGACGGAAGAGAGTCCAATGACTGACTTTTCAAACGAGACAGATATAATCGAAATAATACATTCCCTCCCCCCAGCGCACGATACATAACATCAGAGCCCAAAGAACAAGAAAAAGATAAGACTAATGAATCGTGGGAGGCAAAAGCCCACGTTAGCACAACTTTGACCATTTCTTAAATTATGGTCGCATACCAATTATGAATAGTCAACGCACTAGACTCAAAGATAACCCTCATGTCAAAGATTTCCAATTTACCCTTATCATATGCAAGTTCGTTTCGCGATTAAAAACAGAAGGTAAAAGAAAAAAAGAGACGGGCAATTAAGCTAGTAAACTATTCTGCATATAATTCATGGACACACTGATAGATTCCACTTATAAGTTAGCATTTAATGAACCATTTGTTTGTGTCACTAGATCACACAATCGTATATCTACCTCTGTATTGTGGCCCTATGAATAATGAATGTCCGCCACATACTTTCCCACGGTACTAATAAGTGAAAGAAACTAGAATATGCAGGTAAACAAAAGTCGAATTACGAATGCGTAATCATTTATTTTCAACAATTATATTCTGCAAAACATTTATTTTTACCACCTTCTTGTAGCCTTGATGGCAATGTATATTTCTTGCGCGGTTTCGAGGGATGGCAGCAACAGCACCACCAAAAACATTTAATGCGACCTCAAATATTATATTGCCCTAGCAAATAACGCATTCTAGGTTTACATCCCTCCGTGGCAGTGAGGGGGATTTAAATCACCTCATATGCTGCTAGAATCTACTTACACTTTGGGTAAAAGATGATGCATGCTTCTTTCCAGCAAAGCCACCTGGCTTCCTCGTGGAAGAGGCAGAGGTGCTGTGGGAGCCCAGAGGCAGATAATGTCACTGTTGGAAATGTACTTATTTGTAGCTCTGCAGTTGCAGTAAAATTATCATTGTAAATAACATTACCTATTGATCCTTTGCACAGCAATTTTCTTCATGGCCGCAAGATTCTTCACTTCTCGACTGCCCAAAACCCAAAAGGAATATCAGTGTGTGTGTGTGTGAGCGTGAACGTGCGAGAGAGAGAGAGAGAGAGAGAGAGAGAGATTATGTTTTCTGATAGATGGACCTGAACAACTGACTCAAGCTCCAAAATTGAAGTTCATGGTAATACATAATCTTCAGTGTAAAACTTCCAGGTATAACTACCTCTATCTTGTTGAGCGGTATTCTGAGTGGTTTACTTCCCTTATATAACACATTGTATTTTTTTTAATGATAATAAAGTGAAGATTGGTAGAAGTTTTGATGGTGCAGGGGTTTAGACGCAAATCAAGCATTGCAGAGGTCATCTTTCTACATTGCACATTTAAGGCAGTGAAAAAGGTCTACATTGCCTTGGTAAAATATACATATTTGTCTTCGCCGTAACAAATTCACAGGGGCGGCAGCTACTGGAGATAAGATTAGGAAAGTTTATTTCAGCTGATTTGGCCAAGCAGTAGGGAAACTGGTAAAAGTGGAGGCATCCTTACCAGGCAGTAGGGAAGACTCGGGCTTGCTACACCTGCTGTTTTGTAGCTCAAGCCTTACGTGCCTCCAAATGGACTTGGAAAAAGAAATTTTTATCCAGGCAGCACTTCCTCTATGGTTCATAGGGCAACATCAATTGTATTTACATTGATTACAACTCATTTACTTTTTAACTGATTCTTCCATCTTCTACATGAATGAATATCCCTTAATGCCCTACAATTCTGTTTAGTTCTCATTTTGTTCATGGAGACAGGATACATCCATTTTTTCAGGGAAAAAAAAGTTTCTTCTGTATCCAAGCATTAGTGTTCTGCTATAACAGTTTATGTCATTTGAATCTAATTCTTCTAGCATATTTCAAACACATTTATTGATATGAAAGCAAAGGTTTACTGGTGCGTAATTCCTTAATAAAAAATTAGGAGCAAAGAATTATCGAGAATCTTTCAAATTGAATATAATCAATTCGAGATCTTCCCTTCTGCAATGGATAATATTACCTCTTAAGAAAATCTAGTTTCGCCTTCTTCATCAAGTTGCTCTTCACGTTGGAAAGATTGTATCCAGGTCCACCTACTGGAAAAAGGAAAAAGAAAAAAGCAGTACAAGTGTTATTATCTAAATGACAATTGAAGAGAAGAAGCTCAGCTTTTTGTGCTCATGCAGAGGCCCGCAAGTTGCCCCAGCTTTAGAGCATGCTGCATTATATGTCAGCCAAAAACCTGAATAAAACAAGTAAATATACCTCCATAAAAGTTTCTTTTACTGGCCGAAGGCGGGACCTTTGTGCAAAGACGAGTTTGCCGACTTTGTTTGCCTAGCAAAATTTAACCCTGAAATATAAGAATATTGCTAGTGGGCAATGAACAGACGACGATAAGAAAAACACCACCAGCGTTTGGCAAATTCATTGATGAAACAACAATTAAAGAATATTGCTGGAATTACCAGTCCAATTCGTTTATCAGTTAAAGTATATCAACTAAGCAAGTGAAACTAGCCCTAGAAAATACACTGAATCTTCGACTTCTTCCTCTAATAGGCATGACTGCAACCTTACACAGGATTGGCAAACATGAGTTTTTATTTGAGAGGTACAGACCTTACACCACACAAAGGAAATCACAAGGGGGAGCTCTCCCCCAGAAAAAAACGGATAGATAAGCAAACCACATCTACCCTTTCTTGGACTACTGAATTAATATATAAGACATGAATCAAAGGTCCTCTAAGTAGAATACCTAGCCATGTCAACAGCTCTAAAAACAGAAAGGGAGGAGAAGGAAAGCCTTTGACAGGAAACACTATCCCTTTCACTGACCACACTATTGGTGAGTTGCTTCCCTTTCATCCACTTATTAATTAATCAAAAGCTCCATATTACAAATTTGTTTAGACTTACCTGTAACTAGGAATGAGGATTAGAACTAGTTCTTCAAAAAACAAAAAAAATAAAAGGAAGAAAAAGAAGGATATTAATAATTGCAGCGGTGACAGCACAAAACAGGGGCATGGGCATAGGCATAACAGGGGCAAAGACCTTAGTTGCAAAGCTCAGGTTAGACAATCATAGAATAAAGAGAGACAAGTGGTTCACAAGCATCTGACCTCTGAAACTCAATACAAGGTTGAGTTGTAGCAGAAATCAGAACCACTCGAGGACTAGAAAAGCACCATTGGCACATCTGGTCAATAGGCTGTCTGGGAGGAGTGATTCAAATACAGGCCTAACCTTAAGCAATTTTCGCACTAAGTGGAGCTTATCTTAGCACTAATACCAGTGGCTCAGCTGTCATTAGCCTATCAATGGCCCCTAAATACAAATCTCACACAATAATTCACCCCTAAAAATAAAAAATAAAAAAATAAAAACATTTACAGAAAGTGAAACTCAGGGAATCCATGCACATAACAAGCATACCAACAATGCAAGGCATAATGTAATATGTAGTCATGGATGATGGAGTAAAGCAAGAATGCCTGATATATGCTGTTATGCAAATCAGATTGTTAAGAAACATACGATCATCTTCCTTTTTGTATAGTTGTCTAAGTCGAGCAGCTGTTTCATTCTCCTTCTCAGCAATGACCTTCAGTTTTGCCTACATGAGAGTCAACCAATTTGCAAGATAATGTCAAATAAGGGGCAGTGATGACAAACAGATTATCCATAACATGCAAATGAAAGAGTGCCCAAGAGTGTCCCACCTCATACAATTGAATCCACTTAAACGAGACTTTCCCCTGCTTCATCTTCTCAACAGCCTTGAGGGTACTTGTCTGACCAAACTGCTCCTCAAAGATTCTTTTCCATACCTTATCAGTTACTGGACTAAGATCCCGTCCCTGGAGCCATTGAAACAGGAAAAAAAAAACAAAAATAAAGAAGAAAATCAAAAGAACACAAGAAAACCGAAGCTGATGATGTTTGAATTTAACGATGGAAGCAATCATACTACTGTGCTCTTCTCGATATGCATCAACTGGTCCGCTGTACAATGCGGTAAAATCCGGTCAAGAAGATGAAAATCAGTTTCCCCAACATCTGCCAGGAACATCAGATTTCTTATTGCTACATCAACACAGAGATCAACAAGAGCAGGGGCCTTCCTTTTCCTCCCTAGCATATTTGTTTGCTATTTACTTGATCCTGATCTCGGCTTCTCCTCCACCTCCTCCAAAGCGCAAATTATAATTACTAAAAGTAAATCGCGTCGTCAATATCCACACCAAAAACGATTCGATCTAATAAAAAAAAACAGAGATTTTGCAAAGAAAGCTGACCTAGAAAACCACACAAAAAAAAGAAGAAGAAACGTGAAATTGCAAAGATGATTTTGCTCAGCTTTCTCAAGAATCAACCACAAAGATCGATTTCCGGTTTCAAAAAATGGGTCACAGGGGAAATCAATAGAATAAATAATCCAAACAACCAGCATCTTCACAAATTAACAAATAATAAAAGCATAAGACGCGCGCGCGCGTGCGCCCGCACACACACACACACACGTATATATTGTCGCTTGTAGTTGTAGTGTAGGCAATAATATTATAATTTCCATAAATATATAAGGAGAGGGGAGGGAGGGGAGGACGCTTATGCTGTGTTTGGGAGGAGGGAAACTGTGGAGAGGGAGAGGAAAGTGAGAGAATTAAGATAAATTGTTGTGTTTGAAAAATGTTTGAAAAGTGGGGGAGAGGAAAGTTTCTAATACCTCTAATCCTCCCTACCCCACCAAAATCAATTCTCCCAAAAATGGGAGGAAAGTTGTTAGTTCTCATACTAAATTTATTAAATGACTCAATTACCCTTACATAATTTAAAAATTACAATTTTACCTAAATAAAATATTTTAATAGAATTTATTATGAAGGATAAAATTGTTATTTCAACATATTTTATACTCTTCTTCCTCACTTTCCACCATTTCCCAAACAAAAGAATTTATAATTTTCCTCCCTCCCATCACCTCTTTCCAAACACAAGAGAAGATAGAAAATATTTTCTTCCTCTAATGATCCTCTCCTCCACTTTCCTCTCCCTCACTTTTTTCTCTCTCAAGAATTTTATCCAAACAGGCTTACAAATTACAATACAGGAGGATCAGTGAGGCCTCCGAGGAGATGCCGATATTCAATTCAAAGGGGGTTGTGGGTGGGTTGGGCAACGCAGCTTTTAACACGCGCTTTTAGCACGTCGTCCACAATAAAGAATTTGAATTTTATTGGAGAATAGTAATTGTATTGGAAGCTTTGGGCATCTGGTTTGATGTCTGTATCTTCATCTGTATTTCTGCATCTGTACCTGCCCTTTTGATAGAAAAATAAGATTAGCTTGATTAAATTAGAGTAGATTAATTAACGAATCTGTGACTTAAAAAAAATTGAACTTATCCCTCCCATTTTTACTTATACTTAATTAATTGTTTATGATAAAAAATTCGTCTCTATCGCCGTTTGTTAACGTGCACAAGACGCGCACGTTTTAGACGGGCCGTATCATGTTCTTCAGTTGTTTGTTCCGCTTACGCTTAAGCATAGCCTACAGGCTACAGTTGGACTGGACCCGGAGCATGGAGCTGAGGCGAGACCCGCGTCATCGGTAACTGATGGAGCCTTGCATCCACGCAGCGCAGCCCAGACCTCTGTCTAACGTTTGGGTATTGTTATTTTGGATCAGGAACTTTGTAGATATCAAAATTTGGACTGATAATTAAAGAAATAAAACGTTTCATTGAGGTCAGTTCTATCGAACGAAGTTATAACTCAAAATTTATCAAGCTTCTGTTTTATGATAAAATAATGCTTACGTGATGCCCTTCGAGGTAGTAGTTTGGTGTTGATTTAATGTATTTTTTTTAGTATTGATTCGAGTTCGAGTTTTCACTGTTATTTATTTCAATTAAATGAGAATTTATGTTGATGTGCGTTGTTAAGTTTTAGACTCATTAACAATAATTTAAAATGTAAGAAAGGCTTATTTTGATTCAACAGTATTCGGGTAGTGGATTCTTCCTGTAAAAATATTAAATAAGAACATCGACAGTTCAAAAATCAATTTTAGCCTATAAATACTACAACTAATATGTATATGAATATGTATATCGAACACCTTGTTTTTCGTTAAAAGAATGCTTACGTGATTGTGCATGTGGCAAGGTCAACTGGTCAAGTCGCCTTCCCTTGCTTATGTGGTGACACACTGGCAATTTCATCTTGCCACTCATCTCTCCTTGCTTAAGGGACCCAATCTAATGGCGTGTTTAGGCTAGTGAAATTGGTGGAGGCAGAGGCGGCAAAAGCATGGATAGGATCGGTTTTAGATCAGGTTATTTGGGTTTGTGTATTTAATGAGTTATTTGAATTATTCAAGTTTTGGGTCTTATAAATTTTAGATTATTCAAGTTTTAGATTCATTAAATTACAAGATTTACTGATAAATTTTGTTTAGCAAAATTGACTGTAATTAGACTTTTTGTTTAGTTACTGACTTATATTTAAACTTTCGTAAAATTAATCTCCACCACCAATTTTCACCTCTACTCTGCTGTGCTGATATGCCCCTCGAGTTTTTTTTTTCTTTTTTCCTTGAGAAAAAGTAAAACTTCATTAGTTCAAAAAATCCTTATAAAGTAGCTCCCTCACATACGGGGACGGGAACCAACCGAATCTATGGGACAAGAACCACGCTGCTTCTAACCAGCCAATAGGCTGCACAGTTAGTAGTCATGCCTATAGTGTCTAAGTTGGCTAGACTCTTGCTAATGTCCACTGCCGGGGGTTCAATTTCCCACGTTCCTCAAGTAGCCTTAGACACAACTTCTGCTTCTGCATCCAGCCCCGCGAAGATGGTCGATGTAACCAACATTGCATTATTGTGATCATACATCGTATATTTATGATTTTGTGTACAAATGTGAACACAGACAGTTCGTTATCGATGTGTAAACGCATATCTATTCTTCCCATCTATGATATCTGTATTTGTATTCCCTACTCCATTGTGATTTTACTAAAAAGAAATGACGGCCCACAAATTTGGTGGGCACAACACAACACGCGCATAGTCGCATGCACACAACCTCGCACCATTTAATTATCAACCGAAATTGTTTTCTCCTCGAACCATCCATCTGCTGGAATAAAAGCGTTCTGTTTCATATAAACTGAAAAGTGTAAGAAGGAAAAAAAAAAAATTCAAGACTCGTCGTTATGACAAAGCAGAATTCTGCATTCAGAAACTGACCCTACAAGTCACTATATTACAATTAGTACTTATTGAGGAATTATTCGATAAACCATTGTGACTTTCCCTGGTTTCAAATAAAATAGACCACAAGCAGAATGCGTACCCGCAAATGCAGCCATCAGATATTTCAGTCATGAAAACTATATATAGAGAGTAGAGTGGAGAATTGTTGTTGCTCTGGCCCTCGTTAGACTGCCCAACGTCCTGGCGAGCGTAGGTCCCTTATCAAACAAGAATATCTGCGGCTAAAGGTGGAATAAAACTGCAACCTTGACGTGTTTGCTCAAAGATATGACCTACTTTCAGCAATTTCTCCTGCAACCCAGCCAAAAAGAAGGCAACTAAAATAATAAAAAATCCATCACTTTCTCAAAATTTTTACCAAACAAGCACTTCCACAGAGAAGAAAGATTTGCTTGCATTGCCCTCAAACAAGTGTGTGCCTTGCTGGTTCCCTACATGCTACAAAACTAACCCATAACCATGCCATATCATCAACGGTTCATCATTCTAGCCCAGTTTACACTAGCCTAATAATCTGAATTTCTTTTGACAACAAAACCAGTAATGGAGGTATCCAAGACCAAGTTAATTGCATTCTCATATTCTGCGTAGTGCCTAAAATGTGCCCAGACTTCCAACCTTCACATGCAAACAACATAGCAATTGCAATAAATTACCCAGGAAAAATAACTGGGTTATTGGGCACAACAGGAAACAGCAATTTTATAACCACTGGATAATTTTGGAAAAATGCTAAAAGTCCCGATTTTAATCAGACTACAATTTATCGCCAAAAAAAAAAACTATGATGCACCGGTCTCTTTGAGCAGTAGCTACATAACTTGATCCAAGTCTATAGTACTTGACCACAATCTTCTTCCAAGTTGCAACCAACCAAACAGGTAATGTCATTTTCTTTTTCGATGTTACCCTCTACCCCCAAGTGATTTCCTTTTCCAATCAGGCTAACAAACATTCTAGGTTGTAACTATTGCACATAAGCACAATTATTTATTGGAACAACCTGGAAATACAAATGAACCATTTAGGTATTTCCAACGCCAAATAGCTACTTGCAAGGAGCAAAGGTGGTCTGTACCTCGTCAAATGCAGCACCAATCATCTGAAGACCAACAGGGAGACCAGCCGATCCACCTTCAACAAATCCACACGGCAAGACCAGTGCAGGTAGCCCCGCCAAGTTAACATTAACCTGTGACAGGGTCAAACTTGACAAATGAGAGGAAAAACAGTTTAAATGCAGTCACCCTGGCATCCATGCTAAATTATGTATAGAAAAAAACATATATTTAACTAAAATGACAAACAGAAATAAAATATGAACCAAAAATCATGCATAATTTCAATCATTTCACACCCTCGAACTTAGTTGATTCTGTTAGGGTCACTCCCTTGATTTAGCAGAATTCAAAGGACATATAATTGTTAGAGTTATACCAAAGCTGAATCGGAAAGAGTTCATTCCCAACTGCCATGTCCATGTCTGTTTAATGGTATTGACAGAGAAAACTCACTTCTTAATCCAGAAAATGACCAGTATTAAGCTAAGCACATTTTCTAAAGCGATAACACTAGACTTACACAAGCAATGTGGTTGTCAATGTTGGACCAAGAATCCCACATTGGTGGGAGAAGTTAAGTTTAAATAGAATATAAGTCTAGGGTAAATTGGTTAAAGTGACTTAAGTTATTTTAACAAGATAACGAACACATCAACTAAAATAAAACGAATTAAAAATGAATTTGGCCCAACATTCTCCTACTCGTTAATGCCCCACGCCACAAAAATTAACATGGTATCAGAGCCCGAACCCGTTTGAGTGGGTTTAACAACCTGAAAAAAGATCCTGACTAGGCATTTGAGAAGGTATCTACAGATAAGACCCGTATTTGAGACGGTGACCTTCAGTGAAGATTCGTGATGATTGGGCAAGTGACAACTGGTTGTTAAAGATCTCAGTCACGCTTGAGGGGGAGTATTGGAGCAAGAATCTCATATCGGTGGGAGAAGTTAAGTTTGAATGGAATATAAGTTTGGGGTAAGTTGATTAATGTGACTTAAGTCATGTTAACAAAATAACGAACCCATCAACTGAAATAAAACGAATTAAAAATGAATTGAATGAATTTAGTCCAACACTCTCCTACCCGTTAATGGCCCACGCCGCGAAAATTAACAGTCAACAGAAAATATTTGATGAATCTTTTGATAGGATAATAACAATTGGCCTTTGTTGTGTTCATAAAATTTCATTATATATCTGCCCATAAGTTGAGTACCAAATGTCTTATTGTAGTATATGGCTGAGTCTTTGTGTTACAAAAATCAATGACGTTGATGATAAAAAAGGGTTATTTAACTTCCAACTGGCTCCCAAACTAACCTACTCTCTTTCCTTTTAATCGTCACTCTTAACAGATAACTATATTACAACAGGAAGAGTGGCGTCTACTGTCCCTTTTGCCTTCAAAGAGAGCTTTTCAAATGCAAAGCATGATCTCGTCCAACCCACAACATCCCTTGTCCACCAATATACAAAAGGTGCCTTCCTAATGTTTTCGCTTCCCTACTTATCCAATGGCATAAGTAGAAAATTAAGGTTCAAATAAAAAACTATTTACTCATGAATTGAGCCCAATAGGAAGCAAAGACCTATCTAACCTTTGTATTGAAGGCGATACGAAATGCGGAGAAAATACGTAAATGAAAACGCAGAAATGAAGAGGCACAAAGATGCTCACAGTCATAATGTCGCCTGCATACATTGCCAATGGATCATTTTTCTTCTCACCTGTAAACATGAAGAGCAAATGGGCATCCAGTTCTCAAAGTTAAAGTACAATTTAGCCAAAACCAAAGGTTCCGAACAACAAGCTAAGCAAAATGGATTAGATGCAGATAGCATACCAAACTTATACGCAGTTGATGGAGCTGCAGGAGAAATTAGAATATCATTTTCGTTCAATGCTGACTTGAAGGTTTTCTGAATCAAGGTCCTCACCTAAAACACCATTATTATCATTATTAGGGACTCAAAGGGTAAATTATGCCAGCTGTGAATGTTACAACAGCAACAATCCTTATTAACTACGCTGTGTAAGCTACTAAATTTGTTCGAACTGCCGCTTGTTCTAGGATTGCTAAAGCCAGAGAAAGCAGGGTATCTCTGATATTACACTATCGAAACCATTAAGAGAGAGAGAGAGAGAGAGAGAGAGAGAGTATTATCACTAATAACAACATGCATCTTCGTCAGGTAATGACTTGATAATGTCATACACCCAAACTTCCAACTTTTAAGAATACTCATACTGCAGTACCTGTTGTGCATGCTTGTAGTATGCATCATAATAACCAGCAGAGAGGGCAAATGTTCCCATCAAAATTCTCATTTTCACCTGAAATATACAAAGAGACATCAATTCAAGGAACCTGACAGAAACAAATTCAAGACCTTCCTTTTAAGTAACTGATAATTAGTCCTTGATAAGCCATCATAATGGGAGCTGACAATAAAATCCTTATAACCCTCTTTGATAATGCTAATATTCCAAGCATGCACAATTGAAAATGGCAACTACCTCTAAACCAAATCCATTTTCCCGGGAATCCTTGTAAAGAGCATTTAAATCTGCGGCAAAAGCTTGATTTCCGTACCTGTATGTCAAAAGAAATAATTTTGGAGGTTGAGCATTTGCTTTAGTAGTTGGGGGGAGTGCCCCTCAACTATGAGGTGAGGGGTTCAACCCCCACCAACCTCATTTCCTCTTCCCCTCATATGCCCATTAGGGCTCCTTGTAAGCCAAAAAACAAAAGTAATAATTTTTTATGGTAAAAACACCATGAGATGCAAAAAGGGGCACACTCAGATAGAGAGTGAGCCTTTTCTTTTGGGCCTCAGAATTACAACGCTTCCATAAAACATAGCTTATTGATGCAAAGAGTTACCTAGCTTAAAAACTATCCTGCCACACATATCTTATTCTATAAGATGCCATGTGTTTAATCTAAACCTTCAGGATATAACTTGAAAAGGAGAGACACCCTGTGCTTCTATCTCCCTGTCTCTCAATGAAAAAAATCCTCTATCTCTGTCGTGGTAAAAGAAATATATAGAGATAACTATGAGAATAAAGTACATGGTAAGGAAATATTATTCTATTAGCCCATTATATAAATTAAACCAAATGTTTTTAGATGAAAAGAATCTGTGAGAGAATTACCTAACACCATCATAACGAGATAAGTTGGAAGATGATTCCGAGGAAGCAATAATATAATAGGCTGGTAAACCAAGAGAGAAAGATGGCAATGATACCTGCATCACAATATTTTAAGAAAATTGAATGCCCGTATATACACACACGTGTAAGCGTGTGTGTGCCCACGTGCACACAATAATATACGAAGCATCTGTGAGAAAATGATCAAGAATCAGACCTCTGTCACTGTGCATCCTAATTCTACCAGATGTGAAGCAGCAGCGATGATTACTGATCTCACTCCAACATCCACACTGTCATCAAGAGTTTCACGAATAATACCAACCCTCAATCCCGTCAATGGTTTGGATTCCACGAGATTTATGGAACTGAATAGCGAAGTGAAATCAGGAACCTCCTGAAGAGCAGAGAAAAAACAAAATTATAACAAAGTGGAAATTGGAAGATGCTGAACATAAAAAGTCCAACAGACTACAATTCACATGATGCAATAATGCCAAAAGGATTGCAAGATATTGGCTAGTTTTGGAGAAAAATCTATTTAGACTTATATGTGGTAAAAATAACATTTAGACAAGAGGTATTGATGCCTCAACCACATTATCTTCATCAGTCCAATGATATGACAAAAAGAGTGCCCACTTTGATATGCGCAGATTAGGTAACCTCATCTTAATAAGCACTGAATAGCAGTTTATCAACGAGTAGCTTACCCGATAACCTTACACTTGTTCCAGGAAAGCATATGAAATAAAGTAAACATTAGAGAATACTTAAAGTCTGTACTCTGATATTTGAGCTTCCTTATTCCATGAATCAATTTCTAAGGATATTGTTGTTTCCATCCACAAGCAGGACATTTCTTACTCGATTACTGCTAGTGGCATCAAATCTATCACGACCGGATATTGCATGAAGAAGGATACCCGCATCAGCAACTGAGGTGCCAAAACAACCAATAACATCAAGCGAGGATGCATATGCCATGAGTCCAAATCTTGAGACACGCCCATACGTAGGCTTCAAGCCAACAACACCACAAAATGATGCTGGCTGCCTCACGCTCCCACCAGTATCACTTCCCAGCGAGACTGTGCATTGCCTGGCAGAAACTGCAGCAGCTGAACCTCCTGATGATCCACCAGGCACTCGGGACACATCCCAAGGGTTTGCGGTCACCTGATGAATGACAATATGCATCACATGAGTAAATCAAATTCAGTTACCGGTTCGAAACGCTTTACAGCATTAAACACCAGTGAGACTCTGGCCAAATTTTATCCAAGGGAAAATGAAACTCTAATAAATTGTTGTGTTTGGAAAATGTTTGAAAAGTGGGGGAGAGGAAAGTTTCTAATACCTCTAATCCTCCCTACCCCACCAAAATCAATTCTCCCAAAAATGGGAGGAAAGTTGTTAGTTCTCATACTAAATTTATTAAATGACTCAATTACCCTTACATAATTTAAAAATTACAATTTTACCTAAATAAAATATTTTAATAGAATTTATTATGAAGGATAAAATTGTTATTTCAACATATTTTATACTCTTCTTCCTCACTTTCCACCATTTCCCAAACAAAAGAATTTATAATTTTCCTCCCTCCCATCACCTCTTTCCAAACACAAGAGAAGATAGAAAATATTTTCTTCCTCTAATGATCCTCTCCTCCACTTTCCTCTCCCTCACTTTCTTCTCTCTCAAGAATTTTATCCAAACACAGTGTAAAAGTTGGGAGCAGTCAAGAGAGTACCAATCCAAGACGTTCAGGAACAGATAATTTAATAAAACAACATAATCAACGAGTAAATTTATTTCGTCGCTGATGCTCAAGTACCATGGGCTCATGGAGTAGTTTTCAGGCCAGAATATTTTTAGTAATTATCAAGGTCCTGGATAAAAGGAGGAAACAGCTGACGGTCCGACGTTATTCATCATGAAGCTCAAAATATGAAATAGAACGGCGACCATTGAACAACCAGCTAAGAATTAGAACTATAGTAAAAAAAAAAAAGCAAGCAAGATAAGGGGGAAGACTGTTAACAGAAAACCTGAAAGGCAGAAGCTTCGGTGGTGCTTCCCATACCAAATTCATCCAAATTAGTCTTCCCGATGACAATCCCACCCATGTCCTTGAGTCTCCGGACAGCCGTGGCATTGTATGGAGGGCGGTAGTCGCGAAGAATGAGGGAGCCGGCAGTGGATGGCATGTCGGCCGTGCAAATGTTATCCTTGACACCGACAAGCACGCCGGCGAGGGGACCCACATCCTCGCCCTTGCGAATCTTGTCGTCTAAAAGGTCAGCTTGTTTGAGGACGTCATCCTCGGAGACGTGGAGAAAGGAGCGAATTTGGGGCTCCGTGAGTCGGAGGCGGTCAAGGTAGGATTGGGCGAGTTGGGTGGCGGTGAGGCGACGGGACAAGAGGGAACGGCGGATGGAGAGGATTTGGGAGGACGAGGAGGAGTGGTCTCCGAGAGTGGCCTTGGCCACAGCGGAGAAGGAAGGAAGGGTGAGAAGCCGCGGCTTTAAGGAAGATTGAATGTGTATGTGGTGGAGAGGGAAGCGAGTGCGAAGAAGAAGAAGGGAGGTCAATGGATTTGGTATCGGAAGTGGCGGAAGTTGCTGCTGCCAGGCGGCTAGCAGCATCCTTTCTTTTCTTTTTTCCCTTTTTTTTTTTAGTCTTTTTGGCATTACAAACCCACGCGGAAGAATTGGCCTATATCACCGTACATTTCTAAGTTCATGATAATAACTTTACTTCGTTTAAAAAAAGTTCATGAACTTATTTGTGAAAAATAACTTCACACACTTCTATCAAAAAAAATCCGTACTAATTTAAAAAAATTAAAAGTTATTATTTGTATTTGCATTAATATATATATATATATAATTATTATTAAACATGAAAAAATAAACGCAATTTTATTAGACTAGTCAAATTTTGATGAATTCAAACAATTAAATTGCGAACTATTAAATCAGTATGATTTTTTCAATTTAATTAACAAATTTTGTATGCTAACAAAAAATTATAGTGTTTTTCCAGCACTTCAAACCCACCACCTTGCCTTTGCCTTTGGTAGTTTGCGTGCTGTATCTCTATACCAACATATATGGTGTTATTTTATTTTTTTCTTTTAAACTAAAGTTCACAATCAAGCCAACGGATTCCCGTCCACTAACCCCCAGTAATTATTGTTGTAAATGCACAATTCACAAAATATACATATATTTTGTATATATATATTTTTTAAATCATCAATTATGATATAGATATTTATATTTTTAAGATAATCCATAAATCATCAACTGATCCTTTTTTTTAATTTAATATATTTTCTACTTAATTTATTTAACTTATTTTTCTGACATGAATCAATACAACCTATAAAATAATTTTTTTCCATGTTATCATATATTATTTTGTAAATTATATGATATTAAAAAGTTTAATATTATATTAAATGTAACATTTATATTTTGTATATTATTACATTGTATAATATAATATTATACTTTTTAAATTAAATATATCAAACATAACACTTACATTTTCTCTATTATTATATTTTAGCTATCAATATTTATATATAATATATATAGATATTAATTTTTTTTATGTATTTAATATTAAATACCAATTTAATTACCTGTTGAATTTTAACTACTAATTTTTTCGATTCAATGATCAATCCAATTATTACAACATTGATCAAATTATCATTTTTTACACTAAAAGAATAGATCTTCAAGGACATATCAAAGCGAACGACAAACAAAAATTAATAATAGTCCTACCAAGGAAATAAGGAATTGAATCAATGACACACGGTTAAACATTATCTTTAAAAGAATCCAATACCCTCTAGATCATGAATGTCCAGTCACATATACCGTATACCTAATAACTTAAGTTTAACGTATTTATGAAATTTGTTGATCAATTTTTCAAATGGATGTAATGACTTTTGATCATTTTCTTATTATTATCACGAAATTTGGAAAAATAAAATTGGAGTTTTAACAATTAACTTGGCCTAGGCATTTAAAAAACTTGAATACCGAGTGACAAAGACTAATCTTGACGACGGTGTTATAATGGGTTCATCCAATATCGGTTGAATAAACATTACTCATGTCTTTTGAAGTAGTATCAATATTTTAGTTTTAAATTTGAAAATTACTTTAATTTATTATAATAAAGTCACGTTTATATATATTAGTATTTAATTGATGAGTTTTTATTATAAGAGAAGTTAAATAAAAATGTCAAGATTTAAAAATCAGCCTCAACTCATAAGTGTTTTCATCAAAATAAAAATATAAATAAATAAATAAATAAATAAATAAATATAAGTATATTTCTTTTTTCTTGTTCGAAAAAAAACACCCTAATTTTCATAAATCGAACATCCAATTATCAATGCCCAAATAATAGCGTCCAAAGGGTTATAAACAACTACCGAAAGGACATCAAAATCATTACATATGTCTGTAAGCGGACATGTGGAGCTAAGATGTGCAGGATATACATATAACCGATCGTCACTTTAGCGTTCATATAATTTTAGACGAAAAATGAAAGAAAAAAAAGATATGCATAAATAAATGGAAAGTAGAATAAGAATGAAGAGTCGTGTTCTTTACTCTCTCCTAAAGATTGCAACTTCCCAAACCCAAAAGACCATCTCCCTCCATTTCTATAGAGATAATGCCCATAAAAGATTGTGTTTCAATATAAAATTTGATAATAAAATGTAAAGATAAATGTCATTTTCCTTTTAATTTTATTAAAAATAAAACTTCCATTTGAGATAAGTTTCACTTAATCGAATTAGAGATGTAATTGTGTGTCCATAAACTTTAATTTAAAACTTAAGAAAGTATGCTACATAACCAAAAAAAAAAAAAAAAAAGCTTGCAAAATGAATGAGAGCAGAGTAGAAAAGGACTTTAGAATGAGCAAAGAAAATAAATAAATAAAAATCTTTAAAATTAAAGAATTTGTCATATAAATTTTGTTGGACTCTATATTAAAAGAGAAGAGAGTTGAGAGATTCTCTCTCATGTAAATAATATGTATTATTCTAAAAAAATTATATATTAACATGGATATATAGATTATAGATTATATAGATAGATTACTTTTTATTGTGTTTTAGATTATTGCAAATCATAATAAAAAAATTAATTAAAGTTGACCAAAAAAAAGAAATTAATTAAAATTAAAAGGAAAAGGGATATAAAAAGAAATTTTATCCCATTTGACAACAGATTAAAAAAGAAAAATAAGAGAAAATGAGATGAAAAAGTCCAAACTTTTATTATCCTCCTAACTTCTATATCCGGTTTTAGTACAAAATTAAAATTCGAGCCTCGTTCGCATTCGACTTCGAGCACAGGAAAAAAAGCAAATAGCTGAACGGACAGACCTTCCCCTCTTTATTTACGCGCCGCCGCCGAGAAGGGGAATTTTGACCGTCGAAGTTTTGGATTTCTATAAAAAACAAAAGAGAAATCCCACAGCTAATAAGTAAGCTTTCTTTCCAATAGAAGACACGGGAAGAGAGTGGCTGGCAGAGAGGTGGCTTTCCCTTTTCTGTCCCTTCAGATCTCTTTCTCCATCTCCATCTCATCCCACCTTGTGAAAATTTGGCAAATAAAATTGCAGTCACATTACTGAATAAAATTAATTTAATGGAACACACAGACAGACACACACACACACACACACGTGTTTGGGAATGTATAGGTAGGTATATGTAGTACAATGGAGAGAGAGAGTATAATAGCAGAGGAGGAACACTGAAGCAGATCTGATAAATATTCATTAGGATGGCAGCCGTCGCAGCAGTTCACCAGTTAGCCCAGTCCATCACTTGCCACGCTTGGAGTCCAGATCACTCTTGTTTGTTCTCTCTTTATCCTTCTACTTATATTATATTGTTCCTCCGCCTTTCTTCTTTTTTTTTTTTTTCTCTATTAGCTTTAATATTTTGTTTCTTTGTTTGTTTTGCTTGGATTTTCGTTTGATTTGGATCCCCTCCCTAGGAATTCAGATCTTGTTTTGGACAAGCAAAGCAAACGTTTACTTGTTTCTTGATTACGTTATTCCGATTCCAGATGATATATGATAAATCATCCAGATCTCGCATCAGCATCATTAATTTAAACTGTTTCGTCAATTTACTGATAATATTACTCAACTGATATATATATATTTTGTCTTTTCAGTGATCGCTCTTTGTCCAAATAATAACGAAGTTCACATCTATAAATTGTCCCTAGACGATCGTTGGGAGAAACTCCATGTTTTGCAGAAGGTTACTGCTCTGCTCTCTCTTTTTCTTCATTCAAGCATTATATCGGAATTGATGCTATGGTTTACATAATTACTGAAGACTTTAAATGTAAGTACTTAGTATAGAAACATTCCCCTCTTGGGAAGGTGGGGACCCTTATGCAGCTGAAATGTGTACAGACTGCGGGGATTCATTTTTTATTATTAGTTTTTGATTATCACAAAATTAACTTGTATATTTGTGCTTAGCTTCTAATTTTCTTAGTCTTATGTCCTTAAACATGGCTTGTATGCCACCTACTGTTATACTATAATGCGTTTATTTTTGCTTATCCCAAAAAAAGAAAAAGATTCACTGGAAATTCAAGAGTTATTCCTGCACATTATGTATAGTTTAGAATGTCAGTTTCTCCTCCTCTTTTGAGTCTCGACTTATAACGCAATGTGTCTTTTCCTCTCTCTCTTTCTCTCTCTCTCTCTGCTTGTCTCTCTCTCTCTTTTAAGATGAATAGTTTTTTGTCATTAGAACCATGTTATCTTTACTGTCCTTATTAACGAACTTTCTTATTGCTGTTCTAGTGGGTCTCACTCTTGTTCTTATGCCTTTGAGAGTTTGGTTGTTATTTATAAAAATGATATGTGTGATATTTCTTTCCTTATTTCTTTTACAGCATGACCAAATTGTCTCTGGAATAGATTGGAGTGTGAAATCAAACCAAATTGTTACTGCTTCTCATGATAGGAATTCGTGAGTGCCTACTTCTTTTTATATTTCGGTCATCCTATATTTGCTTCAATTGTTGTGGATGTGTTTTATGGACCTAGGTAAAACTATATTTTATTTGTTTTCTCCACTATGGCTCCTTGTTTGAACAAGTTGTGTTCTTCTAAGGTACGTCTGGAACCAAGAAGGGCCAGAATGGGTACCTACCCTTGTTATCCTTAGGCTAAACCGTGCTGCTCTTTGTGTGCAATGGAGTCCAAGAGGTACTGAAACGGATCATGTTTTTCAATTATAGTTCTTCTTCCTTTTATCTTTTCCAGATGATTTTACTGTTTAATTATGCCATTAGTCCATAGGATTTGTCAATCATTTGTGTTCTGTTATGTCAATATTTGATGTTGCTTGACTGCTTTTAGAGCCAGGCCTGAATTTATATTCGGCAGTGTCTGCAGTTTTAAGGCTGAAGCTGCCTTGGGGGACTCGTTTGATTTTGAAACAAACACATGTTATATTGTTGTTATAAACTTAAGGATTTGTTAATCTTGTGTGCACGTGCATGGTTGCCCATGCAATATGTATATATGTTCCCATGTACACATACACGCATATATGTAAGGCATATCTGAACATGTATGTTTTAATGTCTTGCATGCATTAATGCACAGGCTAGATCTGAATTAGCACATGAGAGATTTTGTGGGGAAATGGCCTAATCTTGAATAAAACATGTGATTTATTTAGCAATATGACAGTTATGTGTTAAAAGTTGAAATTGTAAGCTTCATGTATTTCAGTGCTTGTTTGGCTCGTCTATTTACTGTTATTTTTCAAAAGAAAAGCAAAAGAAAATGTGCCCTTCTTTACTTTATTTTATAGCCTATCCTGTATGAGCTTTCCATAATTAAATGCAAATCTACTTTTCAGAAACTTGCAGGTGAAAAAGCCCTGTGTCATTGTGCTTTTGTGGAATGTTTCCTTTGTTGTGTTGTGTGTGCAGTGGCTTCCATGTCCACTGTTTTGGAAACTGGAATATACCTTTTTTGTTCCTTTGTTGGAATTGATAATATTCTTCCTGGAGGTGTGCCCGCTAAAAGAAAATTTGATTTTGAGAATGAATCTTGTTTGTTATTCAATTCCCAGAGAACAAGTTTGCCGTTGGAAGCGGGGCTAAAACTGTCTGTATATGCTACTATGAGCGAGAGAACAACTGGTAAATGAACACCGAATGCCGCTTGTTTCCACACTTTTTGGTTTCACGTGCTTTAAGATTGCTTACTCTTCATATTGTCTTGAATTCTAATGGGCTGGAGAGCAATATGCAATACACTGCTGCACTGTTGCGATAGAGGGTTTATTTATTAGCTCAATGCTGTTATTTTCTCTAGGGTCTCCAGTCTAGTATGCTGAATGGCTTAGGCCAAATTTTGGATGTCATCTTGTAGGTACTATTTGCTTTAATATTTTCTGTTTTCGGCCACAGTTGGCAGAGTTCTCAATGACTCCAATGTTTAAGCTTAAGATGTTGATGACTAAGCCAAGTCTTATACCTTAGTTTTGATATCTGTGTTTTAAGCCCTAATCATGTGCTGATTATACATTAAGGTATTTTTTTAACATAAATTGCAAAGCATTTGAAGGTAAAAGTGCTCAAATATTTGTTGTGTCAGAGTATCGTGCAAATTGAGTGTTTGATACCATTTAAGGGAAGTTAACTAAGGAAATGCCTCAGATGGTGAATGAAACTAGAATCCTTGACATTCTATTTTGCTTTGGTTGTTTAGCCTCACTGCATAGAACTGGGCAAATTTAATCGAATTATTTGAAATGACGTTTTGATTGCAATCAATAACAATCATTCTAATTCTTATGGTTAATTGGAATTTCTTTGCATTGTAAAACTTTCCGCAGGTGGGTCAGTAAGCTTATCAGGAAAAAGCATGACTCCTCTGTGACAAGTGTTGCCTGGCATCCTAATAACGTCGGTATCTTTTCTCCATATGCCACAATTGAGGATGTTTTATTGGCATGCAATGATTTTGTAAACATTCATTTGAACTCCATGTGACTCTGAAGTCTTTGTTCTAAACCTGTTTGCTTGTTTTATATGCTGTCCTCTATTGTAGGTTAAAATCTTGTTCAGGGTTGTGATACTGTATTTGGAAGATTCATTCAGATTGTTTTAGTTAGAGAATGTGGGACTCAGTTATGAATGGGAGGAGTGCGAAAATAAGAAAAGCAAGACCTGGACTTTATTTTGGGTGACATTGCCATCAGCCCCTGCTGATTAATATCCCTTGACTTCTAAAGCTGTTGAATGAGATACCCTTTCTTCAGGATGTCATGTTGTAATTCTGCGCCTCTGAATCAGTCCTGTTGTTGAATGAGAGAAAGAGCTTATTACTGTTGTTCTAGTTTTCATGTCTTATTATAGCTGGACATGTTGGGTTTTCATCTGATACTGCATGGTTGCTGTATTTCTCATTGTTGTTGCATGGTTGCTGTTGTATGTCCATGAAATAATTCACTGTATTTGTTTATGGCATAATTATAGATTCTTCTGGCAACAACATCTACTGATGGCAAATGCCGGGTCTTTTCCACCTTTATTAAAGGGGTTGATACAAGGTAACTAAAATTCCCAAATATTCCTGAATTTCTTGGTTTTTGTTTTTTGGAGAATCTAAGCACTTCTGCCTGTTGCTAATGACCCAGGGATGCAAAAGCAAGCTCTTCGTCAGATTCAAAATTTGGGGAGGTATAATTTTTTTTATCTCTTAAATTGTATTAGTAGGAATCTTTGCCATCTTATTCGCTGGTACGAGTAGGAATTCACCATTGGTAACTGTGTTCCGATTTATGTCTGGCCAATTGCATTAGAAAGTGCAATCATGGAATCTACACCAGCTTTATTCTCCTTTCATCTAGAAAGGGTTGGTTCCTGATTATATTGTTATGTCATTTTTGGTATTATCTTTTTTTTTTTTTTCAACAGAGGAGGTGCTTAAATTTTATTGATGTAAAATGACTTATGACTATCTTCCTTTCTTTTTTGGTGGGGGGGGGGGGGTTTGAAACAGCAAATTATTCAGCTTGATCTCTCATTTTCATGGGCATTCGGTGTGAAGTGGTCGCCAAGTGGCAATACCTTAGCTTATGTAGGTCAGAAATCTCTCTCTATCAGCTGTTGTATTGATGAACTTTTGACTGTTGCATGCTAGCTATGGCATTTTGAGCTGCTTTATAAGTCCTACTTATTTATGCATCTGCGGAAGCTCTATTTTAATTATAAACCTTTTCCAGCTGTTTAATATTGCATTGATACCATTGCGTGAAATTGAAAATAACTTAATTCACACCATTTCCTAGAGTTATCCAGTTATTTTGTATCTTGAAGCATATGAACTTCAGGGTATTGGAACTAATCTGATGTTATTTCTTATTCTGCCATAAATTCACAGGGCACAGTTCTATGATTTACTTTGTTGATGATGTTGGCCCATCCCCACTGGCCCAGAATGTAGCATTTCGTGATTTACCTCTTCGTGATGTGGGTCAGCATCCACTTATACTAATATTTTGAATATCTGGTTATTTCCTTAGATGGGTAGCTCCACTGTTGACTTAGAAATGTTTTTTGACATGGTGTTATCTCAGGTTTTATTTGTATCTGAGAAAATGGTAATAGGTGTGGGGTATGACTGCAACCCGATGGTTTTTGCTGCAGATGAAAGAGGAATATGGTATGTAAGTTCTTAGAAATGAAAATATAAAGCTCAATGTCTTTTTTTGATGGGCCATCCCTTTGGTCTTCGACTTATATCTACATTTATAGCCAAATATGTATTTAATAAATGTGTGCAGCCTTATCTTTGAACTACAGTGGGGTGACACTAGTTTCTGTAATTTTAGATTCTGTAATTTTACTAAGAATGTTGATGTGATGGGCTCTTTGTGTTTATATTTTTTCTTCCAGTGTGTTTTGCTTGTGAAATCTGAGATGTTTTACTGGTCCAAGTTTGTTTTTTTAGATGAAATAGCATTGAATTTATACGCCTGTTATTCTTCTCCGCTTTCTTTGCTTTCCCCTTTTTTTGGGTGGAGTGTGGCTGAGAAGGGTTTGCAAATTCAAGGGGATTGTCAGGAGTTGGTTATTGTTTTACATAGCTATAATTCTTTCACCCAATGAAGGCAAGATTTAATGCACGTCCATACTGATTGTTTCCTTTGAGTGGTATATTTATTGTAGTACTTATGGTGTTCTCTCTCTCCCTTTCTTTTTCTTTTCCTTATCTTTTTTTTTTAATGTTTTGTAGGAGTTTCATCAGGTTTCTTGGTGAAAGAAAAACATCATTTTTGGGCTCAAAATATGGTTCACAGGTGTGTGCAGTCTTTGTTTATACGCATTGTTGCTGTATCAATATAATTCTCATTCATTCCAAATACAATTCTTGCTAGTTTTGATTTTATTGTGAAATATGATGCTTCTGTCAGTGTGCATGCTATGTGTGCACGCACACTTGCAATTTATTATTTTGGTGCTTGCAGTTCCTTGTCTTAGTGCTTAGTAACTGTGTCCTCACAAATATTATAGTTTGATTCTGCATTGGCTTCACCAATATATTTGTCAGTTTTCTGAAGCATTTGGAAAGTTTTATGGTCAAGCAAAGCATGGAGCAAACAATGAGACCATTGAACCTTCGAGATCACGTGGAGGTGTTCATGACAACTGCATAAAGTAAATTCTTGCTCTGAACTTCGTCACTTTTCTAGCTATTTCGTCATATGGTCCATTTAAGTTATGTCTATTTAGTGGGGGCAAAATTACTAATTGTGGGGTTTGGCCTGGTGGTGAGAAGCTTTATGCCCACTCTGAAATTTTTGCTTGCCGCCCCCCCTCAATCCCAAGTTCGACTCTTTCTCACGTCGTCCTTCCTGCCTTTTTGTTTGTTTTTTTTTTTTTGCTTATTTGCCTTTCTTTTTTTGTTTTTTGGTTTTTAATTTTTTTCTTCTTACTTTCTTTTTTGTTTTTGTTTTTTGCTTCTTGGCTTTATTTTTTTATTTCAAAGAAACAAGTTTCTTTCTTTTGGCTTCTTCCTTTCTTTCTCTTTTTTCAAAGAAATCAGTTTCTTTTTTTTTTTTTTTTAATTTCTTTGACAATACATTTGCAATGTATTTATTAAAATTATTTTCATTTATTTTTAAATTGTTTCAGTAAATTTTTAATATTCATAATATCACTATTTTTTTTTAAATTAACTTTTAATGAAACAAATAATTAGTAATGATTGTTATTAAAAAGAAAAAATATTTGAAAACACATCATATATCCAAACATGTATTTGTTTATAAATTGACTTCAATTTTATTAGTTATAACAGTTATAGTAAATATTCAAAAATTCAAATTGTAAGAAAATGGAAGATCATAAAATATCTATTACACAATTATATAAGAGAAATAATTAAATATTTAAATGATTACTTATATAAAATTTTTTATTTAATTGTATAAAAAAATAAAAAAATTTTTTAAAAAAATTAGAATTCATACGATATAATTATCATATTATTATTCAAAATAATTAATTTAATTTTTTTATTTATTATAGATATTAATTCTTGTCAATATATTTGTATATATAAAGTTTGTCCCCTCTAAAAATTTTTTCTAAATCCGCCACTGACTGCAACGACTGCTTGTCCGCCACTGACTGCAACGACTGCTTGTGTACATTAATCCCTGCGTGCATGTGCTGTTGTCTGCCTCATGAAGAGAATAGCAGATGGGTGCGATTTGGCTGACCCTTAACTGTATCCAAATTTTATGGGTTAATGTGTGATTCTGTATTCTGTTTGGAACTGTAGTTGTATAATACCTCTTAGGGAGGCAGGAAGCTCTAGAACAATGCGCTTCAGCACTTCAGGTGAGTGGAAATAGATGTACCGCTTTCCGTCCAATTCCTTTCTGCCTAGAAGCACAATGCCTTTCTGGGTTTGGGTCCGTCCTTAGTGATTCTATGATTTTTACCGTGTAGGATTGGATGGAAGAGTGGTGATCTGGAATTTGGAGAATCAGGATGATTTACGCGAGCATTTATGAGCAGTTGTATTTTGGCGCACTTATATATTACAAGTAAGCAAATGAGATTTGCATTAAAATTCAAAGACATTTGTGTTAATAATTGTAGTTAATCTTGATTTCCCTCGCAGAAGGAGAATTAAGGTTTGTAGACATTTATATTAAACATGCTAGGCTACAATATTTTTTGTATTTTTATGTTCGCAACAAGTTATTCTAGGCACTTGTGTTGCTGGCAAATGCTCCGCAAAAGGTTTATGGCTTAATGGGCCGCACAATCTTAGTTTGCGATGTAATAATTTCTATTGGAATTATAAACACAGATTATTTATTTTTCAGAGAGACAAAAAAGTACAGGAGGTGTCAATTCCTACCCAAGTGGACGGATTGACCCGAATTTGCATGATTAAACTTGAAACCCGACTTGAAACTTTTACTTTTGAAATTGATTTTCTTAAAACAGAAGCCTATCCCCCGGGTAAAGTTCTTTTATTTTTCCTTTTAAAACAGCGATAGAAAAAAGAAAACGAACAGAGAGAAATTAAACTCTAACATCCAAAGTTTTCCTGTTCTTTGTTGCGGGGGGTACCCGTGCCC
The DNA here is from genome assembly GCA_037832335.1 of Carallia pectinifolia. Classification (NCBI taxonomy): domain Eukaryota; kingdom Viridiplantae; phylum Streptophyta; class Magnoliopsida; order Malpighiales; family Rhizophoraceae; genus Carallia; species Carallia pectinifolia. The sequence goes on from CM075451.1 coordinate 3,065,824, forward strand.
GCAAGAACCAACTAGCAATTTGATCAAAAAATGAAAAAAAGAAGCGACGAGCAATTAAGGTGGCTACTATTCTTTTTTTTTTTTTTTGGGTGCATAGGTAGCTTCTATCTAGCACCCTAAAAAAAAAAAGTTAACTTCTATTTTTTGCCTTTCAATTTTAATTTAACTTTTATTCCTTCAAAGTCAACACACCTTCTTTACTACTTTAACTTCTTTCACCAAAGGTCTCTTGCAAAATATGATCATGATAGCATTAAAAGGATTGGGACTAAAACTCCTTCATAGCAACCAATAATAGGAACTTAATTTTTACTAATTTAATAGTTAATTAAATGTTTAATGGGTAACAATAAGGGTAGTATTGAATTAATATGATAAATAAATAATTTATATTCAATGCAAAAAGGATTCGAGGATAAGTGATACTCTTGGACTCGTATAAAATACGAAATTTTACTTAAATGGACATAAGAAGTGGTGCCACTTCTAACAAAAGTTTGAGGGTTTAATTTTTGTGAATATTTATAAAATCAGGATGATAGCACAAGGCCATAAACGTGCTATATAATATGTTGAGTTTTTCATTACATAAAGAAGGACAATTGTTGGAAAACACATTGATAGAAAGCCATATTAGTTTGTTTAAAAGAAAAAAATTAAGTTACAAATTACAATTAAAGAGACGAGAGACGTCACTCTTTATGGGAATATACATGATTCTTGGTGTGAAGAGACGCGACTCTTGGTAGGAAGAGATACGACTCTTGGTAGGAAAAGACACGACCTTTAGCGGGAAAAAATATGACCATTGGTGGAAAGAGACTCGACCCTTCGTGGGAAGAGACACAACCCTTTGTGGGAAGATATGTGTTCTTTTGGAAAGAGTCATGACTTTCCATAAGTGACTATTCAAAGTCTATAAATAGGATGCCTCCCACTAGACCCAATGATCAATGTATTCATTATTTCATTCATTCTTCCTTTAAATTTCTGTTCTTCTTACACCTGAGAAATTCTTATAAGGGGGGTTTAGAGGAATTGTTGCCTATAAACCTAGGGATTTGTAAATCCTGCAGTGATTCGTTATAAAACTGCAACAATTTGGGAGGGGACTAACATCACTTTAAAAAT